>JAGFPH010004035.1:52253-97683 GCA_018207615.1 Philaenus spumarius | reverse complement strand
CTACTTGAATTCAAAATATTATCCATACGATAATATGAATGGTAACAAAGCTGTAATGTACGATTACTTTTCAAGATTTCAATCGTCCTACTACCAAGGAAGCAGCGATCAACCTTTCATCAATCGACAAACGTTTCTCAATAAAACACCTCTATTCGTCATTGACTGTTCAAGACAATCGGAAACTTTGAAAACAGGATCTCTCGACGTGAGAGTCGAGATGCAAAGCAGCGCAGACTTCCCGGATTCTACCGCATGCTACTGTTTAATTATTCATGATGCACTTATGCAATACTCATCTTTGTCAGGAATTGTAAAAAAAATTATGTAAATAAAGATTTTTTTTCCGAATTTGTGTGTATTTATTGGGTAGTAAATAAGAACACCAAATATTAATATAAGTGGTTAATTTATTAATTTAAAAAAAAATACAAAATATTAAAAAGAGGGCGGGACGTTAAAAAAAATAGTGGACAATACTTATAGTACCCGTTACTCTAAATGTTTCGCGGAGTCTACCGATGTGAGCATCGGCATACTCCACAAAAGGTATAGTCTTCGGAATACCATAGTATGAGTACGTACGTACCCTATTTTGAATATTAAAAATGTCAAAAAAATTCAAAAAAATTTTTAACTTTGTGTCTGGAACAATTAGTTCCAGACCCACAGCCGATTTCTTAATAAATTCTATAAAATTTTTTAAATCAGAAATTGATAAAAGTGGGCGGCCAAAACCCCCAATCTTAAACATTGTCACGCCCTCTCTTACAGAGAAAACATCCAACAACACAAAATGGCTGGCGGTTAAGAGGCTATACATATTCCGCCTCCACCGAAAACTGCTCACCGGCAAAATTTCTGAAACACAAAATCAATCAATTAAATAATGACCATATGCCAGTGTTGTAATCCCATCTTCACATATATGTCTTTTATCATCCTCCGAGCTTAATGCTAATTTATTAACAGTAATTGATTGAATAATATGTTTTCTCGATCTAAACAGTTTCATTTCCTTTCTAAGTTTAACACCTTCAAATAGACATTTCTTGTAATCTTCAAAACAAATTTGTTTCTTAACCACGGGTTTCGTTACACCTTTTGCTTTTTTCGTCACCTCATCGTTTACAGTTTTAAATGTGTACAACTTCGGGCGTAAACCCACAAATTCTGTGATTACAACACCCATACATTCATCTTTGAAACAGCCCAGTTTCTTTTTATTCTCTGAAGAGTAATTCTTATGTTCGGGAGGATAATCAGACATATCGAAATATTTTTTCATTTGTAAAAGATCTTCGTATACGTTTTCTGTAAAGATTTCGTAGAAAAAGGAGTCTGTGTCTAGATACATCAGGTTTACAGTTTTATTTTTGTAAAATTTTTTTATAATTTTATAATGAAATTCGTACATATGATATTTACTTAGTTCTAAAACAGAGAAACCGGTATATATAGGTTTATTGAATAAAATTTTCTCTTTACCACATTCGATAGCGCTAAGATTTTCATTATAAATTATTCTATTCAAAAAATTTGGTTTTGAAATCAATCGTTTCAATCGCTTTTCGTTGTTAACAAGTTCGAGATTCATCCTTTTTCTAATATTTTCAATGCTCTTTCCAAACATCGCATTATTTAACAACTTGTAAAAATCCTTTTCAAAATTATTTTTCGCCTCTTTCCTTTTCTCTGTGTTAACCGAAATATAAGGCGCCAACCATTTACTTTGATTGAATTTCAATATCCTATGTATTTTTACAACAACAAGCCCATTCCTAATAGCTTGTTTAAGGTTCATATAGTGGCATATGTAACGCTCTTTTATCTCTAGTGTTGTCAAAAGTTTTTCCTGTTTTGACCCGAACGGTATTATGCGTTCCGGAAAAAATGGAAGATCATTATGAGAATCGTGTAAATAACTCGGATAGTCTACATCGCATTCAATTATATAACCTTCATTTCCCTCATACTCGATTTTGTTTACATCAAAAGTTTTTATTTCTCTGCGGCTCAACCATTCAAAAGAGTTTTGCGGCATAGGTTTCGACATTGCGTAACCATACAAGTTATTTTCATCTATGTAGATTAAGTAGGAATTTGGTTTTTCCGGATCATACGAGGTGATGTACGGATTATTTGCTTTTGACCATCTTTTTGGACAGCTTGTTATACCGCCCCTAATTCCTCTCTCGATAAACATATACATATCGTAATCCGTGATCAGATCCAATTCTATTTTTGTATATTTTAACATCGCATCAAATGTCAAACTGGGGATCGATAGGTAATACGCGGGATCAACACCATAATTATCTAAACAAATGTTGCGAAAATTTTCAAATATATCTGCGAGCAAAAGCACATCCGTACGCAAATACAAATCGCTGTATTCGCCCAAAGTCTTGCAATCGAAACGATCCCAAACTTTTCTTGCATGATTGTAATCGTCCTCACTTACGTTCTCATCGGCGATGCTGTTATAAAAAAACTCCTTTTTTGGCAACTCTGTCTCATCCAACCTCTCCCAGGAATCTGTATATTCATAGGGATAGACACCCTTTCTCGTTACAAGATCTAGATCATCCGTAAAAAATTGAAATGTATGAAAAAATTTATCTTTTGGAAGATTATTTGCAAGACGGGCTAAACTATCACTTAGAAATCTGAAACTGTCTAGAAACCTTAATTTTATTCCGCCCGCAGTCTGTTTGGAAAAAGATATATATTTTTCAGAAGTATTTGGGATTACACCAATTTTTTCACAATCACAACCCAATTGACGAACAATAAAATGTGAATCATAATTAGAACTGCCGTGAATAAATATGGGAAGATAGCGTTGATTTTTTCTTTTCAAATTACAATCATTACATAATACATTTCTAAATTTACCAGTGAAATGACAATGATCTCTTACAGGCGGGTTTAACAATGTAAAGTCTGTATTACAAGATTCGCATTGCGTAGCCAGTTTTACTCTACGCTTTTCATCATCGCTAAGAGGGAGAAGAGGTAAATTAGTTTCCGAAAATAAATCACCAATTAGATTTGCTATAGAAATTAAATAGTCCATAAATTTTGCAGCAGCATCCTTACCCCGATACAAATATGGCTCGGAAGGTAAATTAAACGAAATAGAGTCGGGTAGGTTCTGGTAAACCAAATAAACACAAAAACTCATTGGTTCGTGGTGACTATCCACTTTTGTAAATTGAGAATCAATTTTATCTACTTTTTTCAATATACTTTCAAAATCACAATATGCCACAATAGGAATTCTAAAACTGTGGTGAAAATTTGAAAACTTCAAAACCGAATCTTCTTTTGGCATAATACTTGTTACAGGTTTATTAATACGACAATCTTTTTTATGTATTTTTATGGAATATGATATATGTATAGGATATTAGCCGGAATAACACCATCCAAATACTTAAGTATTTAAATAGCTGCCGTCCTTTCAGTAAACTCATAGTTAATTATACTACATTATACATCCTACATCGTGAAGCACGGCGGCGGCGATGTAAACACTGTAGGTGCCGGAATATGATATATGTATAGGATAATAGCCGGATGACACAATCTAAATACTTAAGTATTCAAATAGCTTCCGCCCTTTCAGTAAACTCATAGTTAATTATTCATACGTTATACATCCTACATCGTGAAGCACGGCGGCTGCGATGTAAACACTATAGGTGCCAGAATATGAGATATGTATAGGATAATAGCCGGAATGAGACCATTTAAATACTTAAGTATTCAAATAGCTGCTGCCCTTTCAGTAAACTCATAGTTAATTGGACTACGTTATTAATCGCGTATAGTCGGGGGATCGGCTCGGCGGCGCAACGGCGACCGACGCTGATGGCTGATTCTCCACGAGTCTTTTGCGAGAAAATTTGCTTTCTTCAAAAATTTTCACCTCCACATTTTGCCGCAGGGGGCACGTGCCCCCAATACCCCTCCTCCCTATATCAGGCTCTGATAAGTTCTTCCATTTAAAGTGGAATACAGTTCCAAAAATTCAAATTATGAAACGTAAAAAGTACTGATGGACAGATATTTTTTACAGTATTTTTTGTGAGTTATTTAATACTGAAATTAAACATTCCTTATATAATGAAGTTGACAGAAATATATCTATGATGTGTCATGTAAAATTATGTTGTGCAAGTTGTATTTTACTGAAAGGGTTATTGTTTATGGCTGTTTTGAAATCTATCCAAAGGTTCAAAGTACAGGAATCGGATTTATATCTGGCTACCTCTGGCCTAATATATTTTTCGTGTGGTTTATATCTAATCAAACAAGTTAGACTAGTTTTTTCCATCTAATCTAGCGGTTTTCCTTTGTTAGGCACGACCCTAGCTTTGCTAGATTACCTATTTCTTTTTGAGTTAATGGTAAGAGGATTGATAGTCGTTGACAAGGAAGTTACCCAAGACGTATACCATAAAAGATGTTATACTGATACAATTTGTAAATCGTAAATTCGTAAATTGTAAATTAAATTATAATTGAATTATATTTATAATAATTGCTACCTCTACTCTAGTAGAGTAGCCGCCGTAGGAGAAACAAAATAAACGAAGAAATGACTGGCAGGACTCCAGCAAGGAAGAATAACTAATTCCGCATTTACCTCTGCACGATAAAATTAATTAAAATTTCTTTCCTTTACCGTCCTATTTTAACGCCATAAATTTGTTCAGTATGGTCAATAACTGTAACCACATCTGTATTAACTGCAATTATTTTCTCTGGTTATGACACACAAAACTAATTCTTCAGCTGATTTTGGAGTGAAGAGAAAAAGTGTTTACGGAGGTGGTGGAAGAAATAACGCAACGCAAATATTGTTGTGATGCACGGGAAGGAGGAGGAGTAAGCTTCTTTGAGACAGTGTTACAATGTTTGTGTTTATATTATAAAGGAAGGTTGGACGCGCACTGACGACGTTTAACACCAGCTTCGAACTTTGATTAACCTTAGTAAGCACTTGTTGACGTTAGTTGAATTTTTAGTTATTTTAGTTCCCTGTTAGTGTTTATACATAAGAATTATAATATTATCATAAAACATGAGTTACATCTTTATAATTTTAGAGGAATTTTGCGTAGTTATTATTGTATAATTGTGTGTTTTATTGTTATTAGTTCGTCCGTTTAAAATTGAGAAAGTTTCCAAAATTAAAAACCGTCCAACTTAAAAAATACAGAATTTATTGTGTTGCCTTGGACTGTTAATTATATCGTTATAATTATCTTGTATTAGTTGTCTTCAGTCCTTAATAGTAGATTATAGCTACAGCGCTGTTCGCAACACTGTCGGCTTCGCAGGCTTGTACTAACACATACACGAACACATAACACTAACACACACAAAATCAGAGTAAAACTCGTCGTATGAATTTAATAAAAATGTTTGTGGCCACATTATTACGTCGTTCATGTCTAGCTGCAGGTAGGACACTAGATGTGGACAGAGGTTATCACTATGTTCTCATAATTAAGTTGATAGCTAATATAATCTACAAGGGGAGTCCGTAAGTCCTATCTCGCCCATGTTAAATTAGCCTATTTCATGACCCATTTTCTTAGAAACTACTAAAGGTATTATGCTGAAATTTTTACTACATGTTCAAGACATCTAACTAGTAACACTGATGAGAGGGTTTGGCTTTGTACTAATTAAATATAATTTTATAGATTTTTAAATAGTACATTACAAAAAACAGGTAGAAAATATTATATTTAAACTTATAACTTTTATAAAAAATGTTATTTTGATAAATACCTGTGTTAAAAGATGCATATATGTCACCTAAATAAGCACAGAAAATTTCATCCCAATATCTTTAATGGTTCCTGAGAAAATGGGTCAAATATGGAAAAAATATGTAATTTCGGGAAAACGCGATTTAAAAAAAAAAAATTACAATCAAATGAAATAAAAACATAAATAATAATGTCCTGGGACATTTAAAGGGTTGTCTGGATCTTCACTATCAAGGAGGTCTTCTTCTAGTTTCCTTTTGGCCAAAGATTTCTTCTGACGGGCTTCTTTTTGCATTTCTTCCGTAGCCTTTCGGCTTTCTGCACTCGCACTTTATCGATTTTCATAAACACTTCAGCACAGTTATTTCCCACTTGAAACCCAAGCTTCTTCAACACTTCACACCTTGTAACATAACCCTAATTGAAACAGGAAACTGCATCATGAACTCCTAATGTCATAGTTTTTAGACCAACAAAAACGGTTTTAGGCAGCCGATTCCAAATAACGTTATTCAGCGATTCGTTAACATTTTGACTTTTCCCGTGTAAACATTTATTGAGAAGATCAGGACTTGCTAGGTCCCTAAAGATGGGTTTTATGTATTCCATAATGACTTCAGGGAGGTGGGTATGTTTAGTACGATCATATGTTTGATTTTGTGACATGGCCTGTATAAAATTATAAAATTTAGTACGAGTATGTGGCGATGCTTAAAAAAGGCAGACCAAATTATACAAATTTTCCTCTTGACATCGCTCAACATAAAAATTAATAAAAACGTTTCTAGTTTATCGATTTTTGTAATTAAAAAAGTAAATTAAACTAGACAATTGTAGCTATATTATACAATTATTTTTTTTAAAACGTTTTTTTTCATAATTGGCTTACGGACTCCCCTTTAAAGGACTGAAGACAACTAATACAAGGTAATTATAACGGTTAAAAATACATTAAGATATTTTTAATGTGTTTTTTTTTATGAGTATTTAATACTAAAATTAAAAATTCCTTATTTAAAGAAGTTGAAAGAAAAATAAATATGATATGTCATGAAAAACTATGTTGTGCAAGTTGTATTTTACTGAAAGGATTTTTGTTTATGGGTATTTTGTAGGTCAAAGTTCAGGAATTGGGTTTATATCTGGCTACCTTGGCCTAAGATATTTTGTGTATAGTTTCTATCTAATCATTGTCCTTTGTTAGACATGGTCCTTGCTTTGCGAGAAGACCTATTTCTTTTGGAGTTCAATTGTAAAAGGATTGATAGTCGTTGACAAAGAAGTTACCCAAGAAGCATACCATGAAAGATGTTATACTGATAAATTTGTATATCAAAGCAACACTTGAGCAGCGTGTCCGTAGTAGAATAGCCGTAGGAGAAACAAAACAAAATTAAAAAGGACTGGTACAACGGAAGATTAACTACTTTTGCTGTCAACTCTGCACGATAAGATTAATAATTAAAATCTATTTCCTTTACAGTCCTATTTTAACGCCATTAATTTGTTCAGTATTATCAAGAACTATAACCCCATCTGCATTTACTGCCATTATTTTCCTTGGTTATGACTCACAAAACTAATTATTCAGCTGATTTTCGAGTGAAGAGAAAAAGTCGTTTACGAAAGTGGTGGGAGAAATAACTAGTAGTTCTGTGAACAGTAGACCTCGTTCGTTGAAATAACAAATGTGATTTTGAGCTTAGGTTAAAAATAGTGTGCCAGTAAGGAAGTAAGCACAAGGTTTAGCCAGTGAAACATTATTTACAATTCCCGCGATTCCGGGATTTCTAGTTCTCGTTTTTATTTCTTTTCTTGGACTTTAACTGCTGAAGATTTTCTTTTAGAGGCATTGTGTTTTATTTAGGTTAATAATGCGTAAGATAGCTCAACATATCGAGTTATAGAGGGACAACATACAATTAAATATTTACATACTTAAATAACTCAAATTTAACAATGTATCATAAGTTAACTTAAGTTCCATATCATATTCCAATATTGGAAATAATTAAAACAAACGATGTTAAAACGTCGTGATAGTGATCTCAACCCATGTACCAACACTTCCCACAGTGTCTTACGGTCATTTTTTGTATGTCCTTTATCGCCGCGAGGTTTCATTTGTTTCATCTCATTTTGTAATTCAAGTAAAGCTAAGTCAAATACAGTACTTTTATAAAATTTACAATGATAATTTACAGGTATACAGTTCAATTCTTTGATTTATCCTCTACACTTTCTTATAATAATATGTCATTTTTGGGCAAATGATATATTCCTAAATTACTATTCAAAATAGGCCTAGTTTTGTTAGCAGTCTTGTAGTAGGAACATAAAAACTGATGTTTTCAAAATAAGAAATTTGAAATTGATAAATATTTTTATACAATTATTTTTTATTTAGAACTAAATTACGTAACTTGTTTACATTTATGAAAAAATTACAACAATTATTCTTTATGTAGGCCTGAAGTTAAACATTTTCCTTTCGTTACTGAACGTGATTGAATCTTGAGCTAATAACTACCTTAATTTTACTTTAATAATTTATTTTACTGGCATATATGAATTCTTTAAACCTTTATCTACAAAAAAGCTATGGAATACTTTTGAATTGGTTTAGAATAAACGTATAAAACATGGTTGAAATACAAAACTTGGACGATTTTTAACACATTCGCAGATTACGGCCATTTTGTGAGCTTATACGGGAAAAAATCAAGAATACAATTTTGTTTAAAATTTAATTTTCTGTTAGCAAAATGTTATTAGTTTTTAAATTCGACTTACGGTTAAGCCACAAACTGGCTTTGGGAAAAGCTTACACTGAGAGAAACGGTCCGGCCGCCATTTTTATTTTATTTAAGGGGTTAAAATTGAAAAATAGAAAAAAACCGTATATGTACATGGCTCGGTCTAGGAATAAGGAACATTCATGCAAAAAATCATCAAAATCGGTCAAGGCGTTTGGCCGTAATCGTAAGACAGACACACAGACATACAGACACATAGACACACAGACGAACAAAACTCAAATATTGCTGTGATGCTCGGGAAGAAGAAATGGCGAGAGGGAGGAGTAAGCTTCGTACAATGGGTTCCAGGATGAAAATTCTTTTCTACTTAATATTTTTACTTTATTCGAATTAGACTAATGCATACAGAGTTAAAGTTAATTCACAAAAAGAACCACTTCATAGGCTAGATTCGAACTGGTGAACCCTAGAAAATTATACTGTACTGCCAACCGATCTACCGTCGCTTCCCATAAACGAGAAAGTAGTGCAGAACCACCAGATAATTTAGGCATGGTTCATATGAGTGTTTTGCTGCTGCGTTAACGACACCTCATTTTGTAGCCGCGTTTAGGCAGTGCGAGTGCTCAAATGGGACAGTTTGCACAATGGCGTTGCGTTGGCTGTGCATCCGCGTTGAAGCGGCTACAAAAAATAATTGTGATCCTTGCCACTGCCTCAACGCAGCCGCAGTTCGGATTAGCGAGGCAGTGTGTTGCTTGGCGTCAAACAGTATACACTGCGTCGGCGTTGCTGTTAGCTTCATTATAAAGACTTTATAGAAAAAAAATCATGGATTCCTTGGACGTTTAAAAGTTCATCGAAGTAATTAAGAAACGTACTTCAATGTGGGATCCGTCTTGCAAGGATTATCATGATAAATTCCAGAAGAGAGCTGCCTGGGTGAATGTTTGCCAGAGTATGGACGAAAAATTCATTGCAAAAAAATAAAAGGAGAGAAACGCAATCGGTAAGACAAGTATTTTTTTTGGTCATATTCCGTTATGGCCGCATAGTTACAACTTAGTGGTTTGATCATAAAACTGAGCCTATGGCATATGCAAATAAAAAAAGGCAAATAATGTAATAAACAATAGTTATTATACCATGTAATTTTTGTATAACTTGAACTAGAAGTCAACAAACAACTTGCTTCAACGCGGCGAGGCGTTGATCGACGCTCGTGAATATCAGGTCTTATGGGAAGGTCTAATAACTACCACCAAGGCATATGGAGTATATAGGCATTGTAAAATTCTAACAACAATGTTTGTAACCACAACAACTTTTATGACTCATGTTACTGTCAACACTACTTAGCAAAAATCTTCCCAGTAGAAAGGTAAGTGTACGTTTTGAAATTGAGTAATATTTCATTGTTATGGCTCAAGTTATCTGGTGGGACCTTTGTGAAGTAAATTTTAGTTTAATGTTTTAGTCAATATAAACAAGATAAAGTATGGGAATCCCACACAACTTGAGCATGTGTTTTCAGTGGTGCGTACAAAATTCCTTCAGATAAAAGAAGTACTCGTGAAATTAATTTAATTTTCAGAATTGTCTATACTAATATTATAAAGAGGTAAAGTTAGTTTTATTGTTTGTTTGTATGTAGGGGGTAAGCTCTGGCACTACTGAACCGATGGAAAAAATAGTTTTACTAATAAAAAGCTACACTATCCCTGAGTAACATAGAATATAATTCATTTCGATAAAAACCTTTTTTTATTTCAATATTTGTAAATTTAGTCGGACAATATTCTTATGTTAGGCCTAGAATGATAAACCAACAAATGTATTTACATTAACTATTACCATAGCAACCAATTGAATAAAATAACAGATAATATCTGTTTGCTCCAATATTTCCATTAACAGCTGATTTCAAAATTTGAAGCAATTATTTTTGTATTTCTAGCTTTTAGGTTAGGGTTTTAAAGTGTAGACCTGAGTCTTGCTGGTTCTTTTAACCATTATTATAACTACTGTTATAAAATATAAGAAATAATTTAATTTGAACATTTAACATTATTTACCATCTTAGTTTTGAGGTTATTATTAATCCTTTATTGTAAATAAAACATACCATATGTTTTTATAAGGCTCCATTAGGGGTTGTCGTGCGGAGCACGCAGGGTTTCCCCTTGTATTTCTAAAAAGAAGAGTAACTGAGTGCAAGCGCACTATGTCTACACATTTAAGTCTTACTCTAAACAATAGATCTCTTTTGTTCTGTTGATATCAGTATACTATTTAGTGTAAGATCGTAATATCCACAAATCTAACTCAGATTATTTAATTGAATAAAACATAGGAATGGAACACAAATTACTTTATACTCTTTTAAATATAGTTTAAACGTAGGCACACTATATACTGACTATTTGTACAGTAAATATAAATTGTCTAACACAAAAGCAAACAAATCCAGTAAACTATTTCAATTAAAGCCAGCGCCAATCAGTAACCAAGCAACAACGCACGGTCTGTAATTAAAACACAGTCTCTCACTATGGACTGTTGTAACATTTTTATTCGCATTGGTTATACTCGATTAATCATTTTGTCTAATAATTTATTTAACAAAGTTAAAATGACTACGTGTGTGTTTGATACGCTACAATCTTATTTTATTTATATGTAGCATTTTAATTTCGATATTGTTCTATGATTGTTAAACAGCAAGCTATATGAGCTGATTCATTTTGAAATAATTTGAACGCAATATATTATATATAGGCCTATTTTTTTTTGTAAATAAAAATTCCTGTAAATAGGATTCGTTAAAATATTTGTGTCTGATTACATTTATTCTAAACACTAAACAAAATAAATAAAGATTTCCATGACATTGTTTTATGATAAATAAATAGTTTTTACTTTTAAACAATAAACGTAAAATATTTGTATTTTTTTAAATAGTAAATTTCCAGGTAAAATTATTTCAAATGGCATAGATATTTTCATTAACATAAAAAAATGTCATTAAAAAAACCCTTTTAAGCAACTTTATATAATTAGTGTTTCAAAATCAAATATCAATTTCGAGTATTTATATCTCAGTCTATTTTGATTTAATCTCAAAACAAAATGTTTACCTGTGAAGTAACAGCAGTCTTGATGTAAACTTATTAAATGCCGCGCTCGCTGTGCAGGAAAGGATACTTGCAAAGGAACCAGGATGAAGGCCACTTTGAACACTTTTGTAAATAGTATACATTATATAGAACTAAAGTGTAAGATTTAATGTTTTTAATATCCGAAGTAAATTAAAATTAAATGTTACTTTTAAAAGACCCGGTATTGCTTTGTTAAAATAATTCTGTAATACAAAAATATAGATTTTATTTGTAAAACCCAAACAAAAACTAACTACCTTCAAATAAAATATGAAAGGTACAAAATAGTGTTAGTAGTTTTTCGAAATAAAACAAACTTGATAAAACACTTTTCAATAACACTTAGTTGTTTCTTTAAGAATTCAAATTCTCACTCACTTAAAAGTTTAATACAAAAAACGCGTTTCAATGACAAAGTTGTTATCCTCAGTAAAACATGAGTCATAACTAAAAATTATTAAAGTTTCTATTTGTTCGTTGCAGCTCCTGTACTACTGAAGATGAAAATTTGTTCATTAAAACGCGTTTGAATTTCATAGTTAATCGTGTGATAATTTATGTTATTGTTGTTGTCATTAAATAATTGTGTTGTTAAGCTCAAAGTTTATTACTGTTAAGTTGCTTGTCTGGACGTTAAACCTATTCTGTATTCGAGTAGGTAGCGCTGCATTTGTTATAACTAAAAATGTTGTATATTGTTTTTGGAAAAGTCTAAAATGGAAATTAAAACTAGTATTACACATATAGAGCAGTGGATACAAGTTTACCAACCTCATGCAACCTAATTGCAAAGCCTCCATGTTATTGTCACTGCGACATGTCTTGCAAATTGTATTGTAAATAAAGCCAGACCGTTTGTACCTGGACAATCAAAACCACAGTTCTAGTTTAATACATCCAGTACTGTTTTGTTAGAGCGTAGTGGGAGTTGAGGAGTACCCTGCATTATTGAACAAAGAAAATTACTGTTTCGGTATTAAAATCATTGTTACCTATAATATCTTGTTTGTTTACTTAATTATTTAGTTATAATAACGATGATGCGAGTGTACGTAAATAGAGCTCCAGACTATCAGATTTGTATCACAAACCCTTGACGTTGAACGCTTAAAAGTCACGAAAATATGATTAAAAAATATATGAACTACATACTTTATTCTTCAACGTGTTAAATACTTAATCATGCCAGAATAAGTTAATTGATTAATTTACTTGAGGCTAATTAATAAGATTATCATCTTTTGTAAATAAGTCAAATTAAGGTAAAGAGTGGTAATAACAGAAAATTATAATGTCAGTAATTATTGAAATCGAACTCTGTTAGCTAGTACCATTGTAAATTGAACTGCCAGCATACAAAAAGATCTATTTCACTCAAATTTTGTAATACACTAGAGGAACTCATTCGTGGTCGTTTTGATGGAAGAAGATATTCAGTACTTTAAATTGTTTAATATAATTAAAAATATTATTATTAAAAATCTACGCAGTTAAAATATCAATTCACAACTGAAAATATAAACAGTCATTTATGGAACAGAAATACAAATTTTTCAAACCTATACTAAAAAAATGTCGTATGATTTTCATTTAGCGAAAGTATTCAAATAAGCCTATTACAGATTACAAACTAGCTTATTGAACACTAACAGAACTGATGACAGAATTAAAGTTCACATGTAAGAAAATTATTCTTAATAAAGTTAAGTTAAAAAAATAATATGTGGGTTTTCTCAAATACTTTACTTCTGATTAAATTTTTTAATTACCCATTTTGGTTCAATTACATATCGTTAATAAGGAAGAAATAAAATTGAGGGATGGTATGCCATTCAAAGTTTCCCCTGATGATAATAGATTAAGAGATTCCAATGGTGGCAAATGTTAAAAAAAACACCATAACTACAAAACAGATAGTAGATAGAATATAACCTGAACAGAAATTAATAAAAAATAACACGTTTATTAACTTGAAAGTGTTTCAATGTAGCTCATGTTCACTAATATATGAGCTAGAATAAACAAATGGTAAACCTATAGCTAAACCTATATTGCTTTAGAAAAGGTAAATTACGGATCAAATCGGTTCGCCAATCAAAGCAGTGCCGCGTTAAAATCCTGGTTAACCAATATAGGGTTGAGTAGCGACGTTCTTATAAATTAACCTCTAATGTTGAAAAAAAATACTGTTAAATCCGATACATTCACATTAAAGAGTGACCAGACAAATATATTTTAAAAAGTTTTTTCTCTTTTTATTTAATTCTTAATTTGTTTTTTAGTATTAATCTTTGTTAAATTATTACTAGTCGCCAGTTCGTGTAGTTTTTAGCAAAGATTATCTTTGCTGTAGGAGTAGCTATTGTTATTTTAGTACTATACCACGATTCATATCACAGGGTGTGACAAAATCTACGTAAATATTTTGTAAACACTTACCTCTGCTCAAAACAATTACAAAATTATTCTAATACAAAAGTTATTTAATTATTTTTCTTTAGGCAATTTTAATAAAAAACTATGTTTTAAACTATATAATATAATTCTTGGAGTTACAATGCCTATTTATAGAATTCTACTGGACCGATTTAATAAATTTTATACCGTCGTAATGCGTTTTTAAGTACATTACAAGGTAATTGTCAAAGAACAGAATTCTATAAAACCCCCGTTAAATTAAAACAGAAATCCAGTTAATTTAAATAACAGTTCATTTCAGTCAAAAAAGTTAAACATTATTTTTGGAATATACTCAAGCAGAGCTTTAAAAAAATACCAAAGTTATTAAAATCAGGTAAAAAGAAATATAGAAATTGGCGTTAAAGAAAAATATCTTTCTCATTTTCATACTAAATTTTAAATTATAAATTTGCATACAACCGAAATCAGTGAGTGAAAATTAAACATTTGTACCTTAGTTTTGATGTGGAAAAAACTTTTTCATGAAGTTTCAAACGTTTTCATGTCATGATTATGTGTTTAAAGTTATTTTATTGGATAATAGCAGAAAACCGAATGCCCATAACTGAGTTCGAACCACTACAGTAAAAAGTGTTTTAAACTCTTTTGTTAAATAAAATAGTATTATAACAAATAACACTTTTACTAAGTGAAATATCTTTCAATGAAAACGTCGACAACTTGAGGTACGAGATACAGTAAACTATAATAGACTTATCCAGTATTGTGCCACTAACGTAAAAGGGCGTGCACTAATCTACTTTTAGTCTTTCTAAAAATGTATTGTTATTTACTTTCAATATTAGTCTCAGAGATCATTTTTTTGCTTCAAAGGAGAACGCATTACAACTTATTTAAATGTAAAACTAATTTCCCTTTTTTCTTTCCTTTCTTTCTGCAACAAGACTTTGACTATCCGAGCGTGTTGTAACACGTCTGTTTACATTTACAATAACATTTCTGTCTTGGGGGGGGGGGGGATTCTAGAAAGTTGGAGTGTTTAGAGACTGTATCATTGCACCGCGCAGCAATATTATACTCTGAGGTGGAATTATAGCCGCACAGTTTTTAATGTCATATGAAACATTTACACGGGAATCAGTTAATTTTGTTTTAAATTATTCAATTTCGTGGAAATATTTTATCAGTGTGTATATAACTATATTTGAAATTAGTATGTAGTACTTTAAGAAGAACTATTTTTAAAATGTATGCTATAAATATAGAGCTTGGCTCACTAGAAAATATTACTTTTAAGATTAAAAACACAATTCTCACAAAACCCACGTTTATTCGTCAATTGTATTATAGTTTATGTTATAATATACACACATTTGATACACATTATTTCAAAATACTTAACATATGTATTTTTATATTTATTTCCATAGCAACCAGTTGTAAAGAATAACAAATAAAACAGGTGACAAGCTTTACCAACACAACTCAGTTGTATGAATTTATATTTAGATGTTTGGGTTTATTTCAAACATTTGTGCTAAAATAATAATAATTATACAACCATTGAATAAAATGTTTATTTTAACTTAAGATTAAATCAAATATTCAGCGAAAATGTCTTTGAAATAAAGAAATACCAGCCTTCTCTATTCAGAATGGAAAACATAAGGCTGTATCGTAGCTGTTATTGGATGGTATCATAAATAGGTAGTAAACATAATATCAAGATATAAGCAATATAGATTTTACTTCATTGCTATGTATTAAAATATATTGTATGTATTAAATATAATCGAAATTTACTAGCGAAAAAATATTATTTTTAACAATAAAAACACAGAAAACAATTCTCACAAAAATAAAATTATTCGTCAACTTAATTAGAGTTTAACGAAGTCTAATTATTAATTTAGTTGTAATTCAAATGTCGCTCAGGATGAGGACTTTTTTAAAACGAGTTTGATGAATAATGGTGTTTTGTGAGAATTGTATTCTTCGTTTTTATTCATAGAAGTAGTATATGCTCCCATACACAACTCATAGACAAACCTACAAACTTAAACAAGTTCTTAAATATTGTAATATAAATAATAAGAAAAAATAGTTTAAAAATAATAGTTTATTTTCTCAATAGTTTACATCTCCGACATCCTCTTTCTTTATGAATTTAAATTAATTTGATTTTGGTTTCACATTTTAAATATTAAACCGCATTAAATTGTAAATTTTAAGAACCATAAATAAAACGAGATCACAAAAAATATTTCTTCTTATAAAAGATATATGTTTAACTTCCTATTTGCAACACTATTATGTTCTATTTAGTGATTGTAAAATATTCCCTCACTTATGAATATACATAATATGGTGGCAAAACTTTCAGGGGTTTGAATAAATTATCAGAAATAATAATACATTAAAAAGATTACCGTTTTAAATTAATTTCATAATAATATTCTTAACTTACGATTATTTTCCTTCGTATAAGAAACATTTGTAAAATTAAGGTTCACTCTAAAAAATTATGAAACTTGACTTAGTTCACCTATCGTGTACATTAAAACTTGACTTAGTTCACCCATCGTGTATATTAAAACTTGAGCACAGAATCTCACAACTAATACTCAAACGCACTTCATGGACTTTCTCACCAACTTCAGTGATGCACGTACTACTACTACTATAACTTGTTGTGGTTGTTATATTCTGTGTTTAGTTTTATCTTTTAAGTTTATTTTCTGACAAGTTATGCTGGATATTTATTTTCCACATATCGTAAATAACTTATTTGAGATTAAATATATGTATTTGAAAAGCATACATTGCTCAAAAGGTTTTTGTAACTAATTCATGTAATAATTGTATTCATATAATAGTAGGAATATTTAGATTAATTCTCTCTTAATTGAGTATTTATTAAATTGTGTTAAAAAACATCATATTTATATACAAAATTAAACTTAACCGCTTAAATACGCACAAAGCAGCCCACGTAGCACACAAACGAAAAAAAGACGTCGTTTAATGGGATGGATGGTAAATTAACGGTTATTCGTTAATTATTTTACGTCTTTTTTAACACGTCAGTTTTTCGATTGTAATTTACATTGAAAAAACGTCGCATAGTAGGATATAAAGTTGGAAAACGGTTAGTGGTTAATTTTTGACGTTTCTTGTAACACGTCAGTTTTTCGATTGTAATCCTTAGTCGAAATAACGGTAATTTTCCGTTTAAGGGTAACTATTTTATTGAAAGCGAAAACAGTCAATAAACGTCTGCTTGTGATCGCATGAAATATTCGTGTGGTTTTAAATTACGACATACAAATATTACTGGACAAAAACAAGAAGAAACACACTCATCTCTGCACTCTAGAAGCCAATTAAATTATTATAGACTACTGTTAATATTCTGTTGAATTTGAATTTATCAGTTGGAATGGTTATAATTATGGATTAAAGGTAAGTTTTATAACAATATAATTATTTAACTATTGCAATAAATAAGTTTTATTTTCATAAAAAAATGAAATACTATAAACTAAACATTTTTCGATGGGAAATTTTCTTATCTATATATTATGTAATTAAAATAATTTATTGTAGTTTATGTAAAATAAAACAAAGTAAAAAGAAAATATTTTTCAGTTGTGTTTTTGGTAAATACGTGTATAGCCTAGGCCTACGAATTTGTTAGACATGCAATTGCTGCTGGAATCTGAGGCCATATATTTTTATGATTTATTGCTAATTTTTTGGTCGGCCAAGTTCAAAACTGTAACTGTAAAACTGAGGACGTTCTTACGTTCTCCTTCTTGACTCATGGGAGTGCCGAACCAAACCTTGGCGGGATGGTACATTTTGTACTCTCAGCTAGTTAACAAAAGAAGAAAAAGTTGCTGTTTTCGTGTTTTTATGGTGCTTTTGCATTTACGATTTAAATACTGTGCTTAAAATGCGGCCGCTAGAGTGCGAAAACATATATATACATTTGTATATAAATATGTATATATGTGTTCGCACTCTAGCGGCCGCATTTTAAGTCCGATTTGGTCCAAATTTGGTACACGTGTTGGTCGTCTACGTAGCTCGGACGAGTTCGTTAGCCAAAACAATCAATAACCGGAAGTAACTATTTTTTTGAGATTTTTACTACGAAAATGAAATTTGTTTACAGTTTTTTCTAAACATATAAATGTAGGATTTTATTCTGCACATTTTGTTTTTTTACGCGACCTTATAGCTCGCTTGGTTCCCCCAAAATCTACCAAAACGTAAAATACCATAAAAGTTCTCGGTTCGAAGCCAAGTGATGCAAACTTGCGAGGCTACTACTCGCAAACAAATTCTTTTAATATATTGCGTACACACAGACAGCTGTTCAACGCCTTCGTGAGTAGACCTATTTCCCAAATTGTTGGTTGAAACCCTAAAACCTAGGCATATAAACTTAATTTTGGAAATTTGCTCAACTCACGTCAGCGGTCCAGCTGCGTGGTCGAATTATTTATAATAGTCACCATTAATTTATGGCTGTGACTGACATAGTTTTTATTTGTTATATATAACCATTAGACTATTTGTAAAACCAAACTTGCAACCTACAAAAGAAACAGGCTGTAATAATAAGTTTCTTAAAATTATGGCTATATATTTTTTTCAGCTTAAAAGTCATGTCTATTTGGAGCACCTATTATGCCTATGTTGTTTTTACATTTACAGAAATATGAGTTCTTCACCTTCAATAAAAAAGATATTGAAGGTAATAAAATATGTCTATTGTAATAAAATATGTTTTATAAAATGTAGCTTTAATTTATTTTGAATTCCCATGTTCCTTTAATGCTAATTAGGAGGCATAGTAACTTATTTCTTTATGTGCTGATCCAAGTTTTTATTCATGTTCTTCGTTTGATAAATGAGTTACAAAAAATATAATGTTTCACTTTTGTTCTTTTTATAATTTTTCTTAATACATCTAATGTTTTTATTTATTTATTTTTTATTTTTTTATAAAACAAGAAGTAAAATGTTAGTGTTAAGAAAGTATTAAATACAAAATGCATCATATGTTTGTGTTTGCCTCACTGAACCGAATATGTTATATAAATATTCGGTATTTTATGTAAACATACCTTTAATAGGTATACTATATGGTAAGGATTTGTTATATAAATACCTGAACAATAGGTGAAACGCATGTCATCGCTTAAACAGTGGCTAAAGAAAAGACTGCTAGAAATAATCATGCAAAACAAAGGTATTTTACTAGACCCCTGCGAGCTCTGCACGTCAACCCCTAATGGAACCTTCTAAAAACATATGATATGTTTTATTTCTAATAAAGGTGTAGGATTATTAATAACCTCAAAACTAATATGGTAAATAATGTAAATGTTCAAATTGAATTATGTCTTATATTTTATAACAGCAGTTGTAATAATGGTTAAAAGAACCAGTAAGGCTCAGGTCTACACTTTAAAATCCTAACCTAAAAGATAGAAATACAAGAATATTTTTTTCAATCGGTTCAGTAGTGCCAGAGATTACCCCCTACATACAAAAAAAAAAAACTTTACCTCTTTATAATATTAGTGGAGATTGCAACATAAATGTAAATACCATACATTTATCCGGGCCATAGATAATCTACATTAAAGACTGACTTTAATAAATATACTGCAAAAAGTGGTAGGTATATATTTATTTTGAATTATGTATAGGCCTGCATTTAAAAAAAAATCGCCATCAGTTAAGATTTTATAAAAACTAACTGATGTAGGCCTACATTAAATGTTTCTTTTATCAATGAAGTTAGTGTATTCTATTAAAATTTTCTTTCTTTATGGTAGTAAAATGACTAATAAATGGTTGATTATTCCTTGGCAAATAAATATAACATATGCAACTATTAATTAGGGGATGTAATTATATAAACGAGGAAAATGCAATGTCTTTCCTGTTTAATCATATTTTGACAGATATTTTTTTCAAAATATGAAACAATTTGAAAGCACTCTTTCCCATTTTAGATAATCATTCGGCAATAATTTTTATCTAGATTATTTTTATTGACTGGAATAATTTTGTACTTTTAGTAGTCATTTTACCATTCTAATGGAGCGTCATTTTAACGTTTTAGTGTAACGTCTATTTACCGTTCTGGATCACGTCTTTTTACCGTTCTGGAAAAACGTATATTTCCCGTTCTGAAATAACGTCTTTTTACCGTTATGGAGTAACGTCTATTTCTCGTTATAGAACAACGTATTTTTACCATTGTACAGTAACGTCATATTTCCTAGTTTTCAACGGGTTTTTAGCTAAAATATGACGTCTTAAGATGACGAGAATCCAACGATTTATTTACGGCACCTCAACAACGAGGTTTAGACGTCTTTTTACCTAATCTTTAACTATTTTGCAACGTCTTTTTAACTATCTTATCGCTGTGACATTTGGGCGGAATATTGACGTACCATTAAAACCGTTTCTTGACGTTTCGGCTAAACGTGTTTTCCACGGCAATATGACATGCTTGTGCTTCGTGAAAGGTACCGGTCTTTTTCTATTAACTAACTAATTAAAATGTTTATTAATAAGAACTTTAAAAGAAATGCCACTTAAATAGAGCTATTTATTTGAAAGAACCAGTGCAACCCTTTGTCCTCAAGCAATTAGATCGGATTCGAAAAGCAATTACACAAAGATTGAGTCAGCCTCTGTCCTGAAGTTTTAAACTGAGAGTTGCAAATTTTTATGGTTTCCATTTAGCCTACAAAAGTTTGTCTTTTGTTGTAAATACAATTGTTATTATTGTCTACAATATTGTTGTTTAGGTTTAGAGTTCCTAAACTTACATTTTTTCTTGGTTTAACGTCCTGCTGTTTTGCACTTAAGGCTAATGAAGACGGGACCTACAGTTTTACGTGGAATACGAACCACAGCCAACGATGTCTGTTAAGAAACCATTTAGAAAATTATTCGAGGACAATGGGAATTGAACCCGGAACTTTTCCATTGATGGTTGCCATGACGATTGATGGTCTTTGACGTCTTAACAACCACGGCCATTGTCGCTTACCTAACCTTAAAAGGAAACCGCCTTATACAATCATTCGTTTATCTGCCTCTTAGTCCCTGGACGGATAAAGGTATAACTTCATATATTGAAGAAAATGTAAAGCAAGCTAACCAAATAATATTCTCATAATCAATATACAAAAACATAAATATATCTCATATGAGTTTGGGGTGGAGCAAAATTGATTACTACGAAAAATAATTAGTTAACGATAATGTTTGTAAGGGTCGTTTCAATGTGTTTTATTTGAGGGTAGAATATTTGACTGTAGAATATTTTTAGAATTTTGTTATTTGTAGTTTTTATTTGAGATATTTAAAACCCTATTGGTGTTAGAGGTACATATGTACTTTACAGGGAACTATAGCTTTCAATTAATCAGTGCTGAATCTACGATATTGCCGTATACAGGATGTTCCGTAAGTAATAAATAGCTAAACTTTGTAAAACTATTCTCATGTTTAAAATGGAAGTGCTTGTCCATCTACTGTTTACTGCTATTCTTATTTGCAAGATCATATGTATTTCCAAAACGGTTCAACCGATTAAGGTGAAACTAGGCCAATTTATTAACTTAAAGAACTAATTTGAAACAATAACCTAAATATTCCATCTCAATTAACTTGAACTCTATTAGTTTTGTTGCTTAGCCTACGATATCTGGACTGAGAAAGTAATATACGTGGTTTTACTATTATTCTTTGTCCGATAGTTTTGATTACGTCATACTATTGCAAATAAGAATACCTTCAAAATGTGTTTCTTAATGTTATTTATACAATTTTACCAATATATTAAGAGTTATTTAGTTTTAAACATTTTAAACAGGCACTTTGAAACGGATCACTTGATTAATTTTTTTCCTAAAATTATATCATTTTATTACAATTATCATTTTAAGATTTTACACAATCAGTCTTTCAGATATAAATTATTTTGCAAAAAAATAAAATATAACGAGGATATTTACATGCTAATCGATTAAGAAAACACATTAAATTTTTTTATATTTTTTATTAATTATGTATTAATTTTGTTGGTCATTCTGGTGACTCCCAGACGTAGTATTTAATAGCGACTTAATTACAAAATTTAAATGTTAATTTTGTTTTTTTAATATTGATTCTCAGTTTTATTTTCGAAAGTTTAAAAATTTCTAGAATGTACTGACATTATGCGTAACAAAATAAATAAACAATGACGTAAGCTCCAAGAAGTGATGAGAACACAGCCACAGCGTCAGTAAATTGACTGTTATTTATAGATTTGATGGATGCCTGTCTTCATCCACCGTTAAACTCTCTCACATTGCATTCTATGTCAGAACCGTCAATGTGGAACAATTTATCAACGTTACGGTGATTGTACAGTCAGGGGATTAATAAACTACTGATGTAACTAGAGTGTTAATGGCTTAATATAAATTTAGTAAGAGAGTTTAAAAAAGACTTGCCGAAGTTTACCACTTTGTAGTCCTAATTAAAAAAAAACTAAAATAAATTTAATGTTACAGCAATGTAAAGCCTGGCGTAACATTTGTTTGATGGTCTATTTATTTGTAGCAGAAGAGCGGATGAAGTTTGTGTAGGGGTAAGAGTTTAACAGAATGATCACTAGAAATATTACAGTACTGTATCCCTGTAGAGATCCAGTAGCGATCATTAATGAGCATTAACAATACTGCTTTTAAGAGTCATTTCAAAGTGCTTTTTTAATAATAACGTATACTATTTTTAGAATTTTGGTATTTGTAGTTTATTTTAGTTATTTAAAATACCCATTGGTGTTAGATAATCATATAACTTTTCAGGAAAACATAGCTTTCGAATCAGTAATTGATCTCTAATATTATCGTATTGAGTATGTCCCGCAAGTAAGAAAGAAAACTTTGTAAAATAGTTTTGTTTTTCAAGATGGAAACTCCTTTCCATCTATTGTTTAACGCTATTCTCATTTACAAGATAATTTATACTTCCTGAACGGTTAAGCCAGTTGTACAGTCCTTTATATATGAATTATTTAGAAAAAGAACAAACAAAAAACTGTTTTGGTTAGTCAGGTAACTCCTAGACGTAGTATTTAATGTTGACTTGATTACCAAATTTAAATCTTAATTATTTTCCAAATCTCGACTTTATAATCATTTTTTGATGTTTAACACACATTCTAGTAAGTATTGATATTCTTTATAGCAAAATAAATAAACTTTGACGTAAGCTTCAAGAAGTGATGAGAACCCAGTTTCGACTTTAGTAAATTGACTATTTATTGATTCGACGGATGCCTGTCTTCACCCACTGTTAAACTCTCTTGCATTACATTCTATGTCAGAACCATCAATTTGGAACAATTTATTAACTATATTTCAACGTGACGGTGCTGGTACAGGCAGAGGATTAATAAAATACTGATTTAACTAGAGTATTGGTGGTGGCTTAATATAAATTTAGTAAGAAACTTTTAAAAAAAATGCCGAAGTTTACCACGTTTTAGGCCTAATTCAAAATACTAAAATAAATTTAATTTTAAATTCTGTCTGTTAGATTAACAGTTACTATACTCAGACTGGAGTAATTTTTGTTGGATGGTCTAGTTGTAGTAGAAGAGCGGACGTATTGTGTGGAGGGGTAAGAGTTTAATAGAATTATCACTCCAATCATTACAGCGCTGGATCCCTTCAGAGGGCGCTGGAAAATTATTTAGAAGGGGCGCCCTCTTAGGCATATATTTCGATTACTAATGACTGTTTTAAGATATCCAGATAATGGTGACATATTATCTATGCATTTAAACTTCACATAGATTTAATAAATAGTAATAAAAACTGTTAAAGTACTTATACAAATAATCTGTTTAAAAGTAATATAAACAAAAAGAACAAAGCTAACACAGATTGATACGAACGACATAAATATCATAATTATATAATTTCTTATTTTTTGTTTCTGATAACTTCTATTTGCACAATAATTATTGCAAACTGAAAATGCCTCCATATCGGAATAAATGGCGTTCGTATGACTATAATATACATTTAGGCTTATTTTTAATTAACAAAGAGTTACAGATTTTTAGAGTGAACAGCAAATTCTAACTCAATAAAGCATCTTACAAGTTAAAACTAAAGTAAACATAAATGGAATAACATACAAACAGCATTATAATAAAATAAAAATAGAAAGGAAGAGTTAGTTAACAAAGTTGTTGTTTTTTCTGTGATTTTATTCACAAATATATGTACATTAGTTTATATTTACTTCAAATTCTAAGTGATTTAAATTCATATATTTCAAAATAGATCGGTCTGCTGTGATAAAACTATACAGCAAATATTGAATAGAGTAGATTATAATTAAATAGAAGATGTAAACTCTTGCAACCGCGGTCCGATACTGATGCTGGACTGGAACTGTACAGCAGTCCCTACCACCTGACTTATCCGCACTTGGTTCCACCTGTATACGTTCGCTGTCACTAATTACGCTAGTGGGGTTGGTTCCTTGTTTTTGGCTGGTTCCGCAATCAAACATTTACACATCCTCATCATACGTTTTATGGAATCTGAGTTTATGGCGCCCATGAGTATGTTCAGTGTTCACACCGGAAATTTATCGTCGTCTTGGTGTTAAAGCTGTGCCCTTACTCAAACACTGAACAAGATCTGTAATTAATTATATTCGGGTTAGCCACCGAATGATTACTCGAACCGATATTTAGGGTACTTTCTTCTAAATATGTATTCCCTAAAGAACTCAAGTGCAAGCTTTCTGTGTGTGTGAGGTGGGGGTGTGTGGGGGTCTGGGTGTGTGTGTCATATTAAGCACTTTTCGATTGGCCTGTTATTTGTTTTAAGTAAGCAAAACAATAGTGACTAGTTCAATATTATTTAGGGTTTAAATAAACAAATTTGCACCTTATTTCAATTTGTGTGTACATTTTATTACACCTTTTTTTTAACAACAATTTCTTACTCAAACTCTCAAATTTTTTTTATTATTTAGTCAAATGTTTTTGCAAATAGGTTTAGTGAATCCGATATTACCTCAAACATGGAAACCGACAAAGTTACCTATTTTCAATATTAGTACAGATGGAAAACATGACTAGTTAAACGTTAGATAGTTTAACTGTGGATGAATTCAGTAATCCATCAAATAATCTGCAGCCAATTTGTTAGAGTGACGCTTGACGTCTCAACATTTTGTGGATGAATTAATTGTTAATTGTTAGACAAATATTTTATTCGATATTATAAGTTTAAATTAAAAAAAGTCAAACATGTTATATTTTATAATAAGAAATTAGTCTAATTCACGTAGTATTAGAAATTGTAAACTTTTTCTAATATTTCACTACCAAAACCTTATAAATGTATGAAATATATTGTTTAACTAGGTGGTAGTGATGAAATATACTGTTTACCGCAAAGAGCTATTTATAATGACATGTTAAACAACAAATACAAATTATATAGGCAATTTAAATATTTAAAATTTTTAATAAAAAAAAGCTTTATGTATTTACGCATATTTATTTTTAGTTTGAACTAATGGACGCAGCAATGCTTCCGCTATTGCTTGATTTAATTTGAAGGGTAGTAAAGTTATTCCATTTCGTTACATTGATTTAAGTAATCGATTTGCAAAACGGGTTTTTTGACACTTAAGAATATACTACACAAATTTAGATTGATAGTTTGTAACCCTTTATAGATAGGCCTAATACAGTAAACCCTTTGTTTGCTTTTACCTAATCTAAAAAACTGATAGTTGTGAAGAATTGTAAAATACCTGATTCTAAATTAGCCCAATTGGTTGCAAATAAACGTGTTTTGGTTCATTTAAGTATAATTAATATTACCTTGAAATAGAACCACTAGAACCACTATGTGAATTCAGATATTATATAATAGCAGAATAATGAATCACTTTAAGAGCTTTAAAATGAAATTTTGAACATTTTGCTATCTAATTCTGTTTCCGAAATATGAAATTATTTTCATACTTTTAGAAGCTCAGTACAAAATGGTCCCATGAAGGGTAATGTCTCAAATTGTAAGAAAATCACCTTTAGCATTACAACCCTGGATCCATGAGAAAACATTTTATTCAGTTATTCTTTAAAATTAATAACAAACACTCATGTTGATATGAAATAAAAGCGATTAAATAAAATATATATATTAAGGAATTTTTTTCAAATTAACCATACTTTAACAGTTCCTTAAGACGGTCAGTCTGTGACAACAGCTATACAGTAATTTCTCAGTAATATTGCATTTTTGTTAACAAATTTAAAAAAAAAGTTTATAATGTGTAAATGGGAATCAGTAAAAACTACAAATTGGGGAAAACAACATAGATAGAAAACGGAATGAAACATCAACAAAGTATTGCTTACTTTAAATTTGTTATTGATAACAATTGCAGTGTATTATACACAACTGAGGCTCTATTAAACAGAATAAACTTTACTGCAAAAAGTAAACATTTACTGTATAAACAACGTTTGAAATTTAATCAACTTTCGTTAATAATAGCTTTTTTGTAAAATATAGAGAAAGTTAATTTTGTTAAAACATTTTATAAATAAATAACAAACATAATATGTTTTTTATATTCTCATGTTTTACAGATAAATTTATTTCGCCACTTTATTTGTTCATCAATAGTAAACTATTGTAAACTCTTCTTCTTTATCCATAATCGCCTTTACCCCTACATCTTTTTCTAGATACAGTGGAATACTCGTACACAAGTTTCCAATGTTCTTACAAAGAGTCAATTTGGTATTTTTTTGTGTGTGATTTTTGAGTTTAATTGTTCTTAAAACTATAAAACATTTTTTCTGAAATTTAATTAACAATTTCGTATATATAAACTAGATATTTAAAAAGCCTCTTCCGACTCTGTATATAGGCTCAAAGTTCCCATTTACTAGAGTTAGGCTACTTCAAATTTGTCATAACGTAAGCTCTAAGTGATTTTGGACAGTAAAATAAAAACAAATTTTTTTTTTTAAATTCGTATCAGTGTTTGTCTTAAATATTTGAATTACTAGGATCATCTAAAAATACACAAATATATTTTACAAAAACATGTCACTTCATAACATATGGGATTAGGTCAAATATATTTTACAAAACTAATAAATAATCGCAGTAGTGATAAACAAACTCCTATTTACGGCTCCTCACGGCTCAATTCTTCTCCTAGCACTGCAAAACATAACGAATCGCTTAAACTTTATTACAGACTGAAAAATAGTTCTACAACACGGATAAAGGTTGAATGAATTCATTTGCGAGGAAATTTTTAATCGGGCTTAAAAACTGTACAATTATATTTCCACCAGAAAGTCTGTATCGCTGCAGAGTACAGTCTCTAAACATACCAACTTTCTAGTATCACCACTGAAGACAGAAACATTATTGTAAATGTAAACAGACGGGTTACGACACACTCGGATAGTCAAAGCCTTGTTCAAAATGAAAATGAAGGGAAAGGAATTAGTTTTACATTTCAATAAGTTTCTATTTGAAACAAAAATGAACCCCGAGAAAAATATTTAAAATAAATAACAAAACATCTTTAGAAGAAATAAACGTAGATTAGGCTTTCAGTTCTATTTCAGTTGAAAACGTTTAAAACATAAAATAAATATTTGTAAATGGTATTTAAAATAATAACTGAAATGAAGTTAAAATTATTGGTAATATAAATCAGATGTTTTTGGTCTACAATTATTAGTCTCTAATAACTTTGAGAATGTTAAATCAGGTGTGCCTCAGATATTTATCTTGGAGCCATTTTTGTTTGTAATTGTAAATGATTTAAGATGACTTTCAGTTCAATATTTTGCAGTTGTCAGCACTTTGTTCAGCTCACACAATGACATTTTGAAAATTAAACTCAGCTGTAAAATTCCTCACAATTTGCTAAAACACGGTTTCTGTTAATGTTATTTCTTCGTGTTTATTCGTTACTTAAGCGTATACCAAATTGTGTAAATATTTGTTTAGTAATAGATTTTGAATGACCCTCTGATTATTAAATAACATGCAAAGGACCATTATTCCTTCCACTGGAACATATTATTTATAACGTCATTAAAATTGCGTTAACATAGGATATTCAAAATTTGATATTCTCTAAATAATCGTGGTAGTATTATGTGTAAATTGTAAAATGTTTGATGAAATTAGTTCAGTAGGTTTGAGCATACAAGTAGGTGTATAAATGATTATTTAATTTTAAGGGCAGTTATCCAATTTATCCCTTTGACTCATATAATCGAGAACAATATTAAACAATTTAATTTTTAGGTTGTAGGAAGTTAGTTAAATTTAAATTTATTGTATATTTGTATATTCGTAGTAATAGTAATGTATAAAACTAATGGTAGTAATATTGATAAACTTTGGCCTAATATATGTATAAGCTAAACAACAATCACCATTCTTTACATAATCTTTAGAACCTAAAGAAACGAAACTGTGCATGGAGATTAGAATCATAAAGTGCTTACTAAAAATATATTTCTATATCAATATGCAGGAAATGGGTTATATCTGACGTTCGTAATAAAAACGAATCAATTCAAATTACCAATAAAAATTGTCTCTGGGTCGTAATTTTATTTGGCTTTGTTCATTCTAAATCTAATTTAATAAGTTTTAAATCGATAAAAAGAAGCGTTAGGATGGCTTTTTAATATTCGATAACGAAAAACAATTTTGGATATTTACTTCGAAATGAGTGTTTGAGTATGTCCCATCGATGTGTACTTACATTTGGTGTGACAGTCATCAACCGTCAAACATTCTGTCGCATATGTATATAAAATGAAATAGATTTGTTGATGAAACTTCTGTGTTTTTTCCGTTTTTCCGTTTTCTTGTTTGATTTTCTTATATTTAATGTTGCCTATTATTTAATTTAAATTTTGTTCGTGTTGACAATGCTTTTTGGTTATCTACTGACTCAGGAAGGCGAGTATTACCCTGGGTGTGAAAATAAGACTGTGTAGCCTAGAAAGCATTGTAATAATTGTTACACTGCCCAAAAATTAAAATGTATTTTAGAATTTTTTTTTTAAATTTATAAGATATTTTATAATTGCTTGTTAAATTGTTGCTTATTTTTATTATAATTAATTCATATTTTATGGTTTGTTGTTTATTTTTAACCCTATTATATGTTTTATACACTACTGAAAAGGTAAAAAAAAACTTCTAAAATCAGGAAAGAGTAAAACATATAAAGTATGATTGTTTTAAACTTGTATGACCATTTATATATCCCATTAAAATTTCTGACACCTAAAGCAAAAAATAAAAACCCAGAAACCCTTAAATAAAAATTCATATTTAAAAAAAATGAAATAGCTCAAACCATTTTTATCCACCTTTTAGTAACTAAAACTTTGTACTTATTTCTCAGTCACGCAGTATATGGGCCTTTACCTTTGAGACACTTTGTATACTGCAACAAACTAATTTAATTAAGCAACAATAACGAAAACAAGTTTACCAACAATGGATATAGGAAATACTCATTTCTGCTAGTTAGTTACATGTTCGCCAGTTGTTTTGTATTCATAAAACTAAGTAATTCGTTTACAACATGTATTGTTTAAGTTCTTATTTGAACAATATCCAAGTTAATTAAATAAATCTGGTTTATACACTGTTATTCATATAGCATTTGTATATTATCTAAAAGGTTGAGGTAGAATTAAGTTTACAATACATCTCCCTGCAGACGATACGACCTTTTTATAGGCAATGAATGCTGCCATCATAAGCGCATTAATTGAAACTGGGAATTTTTAGGCTTTCTACTTTATCTGTTTTTTGACATTGGGTTTAGTAGCTTTATTATCTGTAAATGTAGATATTGTAGTTTAAATTGGTGCTATTTTTGTTTGCAACTTATGTATATATTCATGTATAACACAATACACATACATGTAGATATGTACATATATACACACAATATAAATATATATATACACATATATTAAATACGCAATATATGTATAACTTTATGGATTTTAATCGAGTAGCGAGCTAGACGACTCGTATGAAATGCATAATCGGCTTAGTACGATTAATATCTGCGTACAGAGTAAACCAAATGTTTGGACATAATAACTTGAGATATGTTTGTAATAGATTTCTGTAACTTTTTGGATAACTATTATTGAGCGGAGCGAACGGAGTGAGCGAAGCTCTTATACTACACTCTGGCTTTTTATTTATACTTCTCCTGAACGGCTGAAGTGATCCGAACGAAATTTGGTACGGTCATAGTAACCTACTATGGGAAGGTATAAATCTGAAATGGTCCAAATCGGACGTCAGGCTTTTGCCCTACGGCCGTTTAAAGTTACAATGTTATTTCAATAGAAGACATATTTTATTTGGTTTATTTACTATGTATTGATTATACAGCTGTTTCAAAAGGATCATACCTAACTTCAGACTGTTTCTATCAGCTGTTTGTAAATACAATAGTTTTATTGTAATCTGATTTGTAACAACCCTCGATGGAACTTTCTAAAAACATATGTTGTGTTTTATAATATGTTACTAGTGGACCCGCAATGCTTCGCTATTGCTTGATTTAATTTTAAGGGAAGTTATCTCATTTCATCCCGTTGAAATAAGTAATCAAATTGCAAAATGGTTTTTATGCCACTTGAATATACTACACAAATTTAGATTTATAGTTTGTAAGCCTTTATAGATAATACAGTAAACCTTTTGTTTGCTTTTACCTAATCTACAAAAAAAAAAAAAAATGGTAGTTGTGAAGAATTATAAAAAACCTGATTCTAATAATTACCCCAATTAGTGTTTTAGTTCATTGTAGGCCTAACCTAAAATTATGTTCAGTTTTTGATCCAAATCAGCTGTTATATATATAACTAGAAAAGACCCCTGCGTGCTCCGCACGCCAACCCCCCGATGGAATCTTCTATAAACACAATCGTGTTATGATTTCTTTATAATAAAGGTGTAGCAATAATAATAACCTCAAAGCAAAGATGGTAAATAATGTTAAATGTTCAAATCAAATTATTTCGTACATTTTATAACAGCAGTTATAAAAAAGATTAAAAGAACCATTGAGGCTCTGGTCTAGACTTTAATAAAAACCTTACCTAAAAGCTAGAAATACAAAGTTTGAAATTAGCTGAAAATGGAAATATTAAATCAAACAGCTGGTAACTGTTATTTTATTTAATTGGTTGCTATGGTAACAAATGTTAATACATGTGTTGATTTATCCAGTCTAGGCCTAACCTAAGAATTTATTCTGACTAAATCTACAAATATTAAAATAAAAAAATGTTTTATCGAAATAAATTATAGCCTATGTTACTCAGGGATAGTGTAGCTTTTTATTAGTAAAACTATTTTTTCATTCGGTTCAGTAGTTTCAGAGATTATCCCCTACATACAAACAAACAAACAAACAAACTTTACCTCTTTATAATATTAGTATAGATATAGATATAGATTAGTATAGATAGGTATGTAACAACCAATGTTTGAATTGAATTAAAATATAGTAAGCATTTTTAGTTAATTTTTGTTTGTGTTTGTTAATATTGGTCGCTCACTATCAATTACCGTATATTATAAATAAATAGGCCTACTATTAATTTATAATGTCTGTTTAATTTTTAATAAGGACCATAAAAATCATTATTTACTTCCACGAAAACAGCTGGATTAGTTTGTTTCTTATTATAAACAGCTGTTTTGCATAGAAATGTTTTTATAACCTCCTGAATACTATAAACATCATTATTTACATCCACGAAAGCAGCTGGATTAGTTTGTTTCTTATTATAAACAGCTGTTTTGAATAGAAATCGTTTTTAAATTCGTTCCATGTTAATTGTTGTTTTGTTTACCTTAAGTAATTAACTGTAACAAATGTATGTGTTTATTCTTCCGTAAATGCCACGTTTACGCAGAGGAGGCGCCAATCTTGGACGACGTACCGTTAATGCATCCCGCCAAAATCGACAGGAGACTATTGCACATACAACTGATGAAGAATATGCTCAGAGGTTTAGGCATAATTTGGAAGCACTCGCGTACCGACAATGCACAGTCTGCAGACGCTTGAACATAGTCAGCACTGACAACTATATTTGTACCTTATGCTTGAAAAACCTGTAAAATTCTCTTCGGCCAACAACATGCAACCGTCGATCATTCGTACAGAACTCCAGCATCTCTCAATGATTGAGCAAATGCTAATCGCTCGCATCCATCCTGTCATGCGCGTATATCAGTTCAAAGCATGTAGATCCTTTGGTCAATATCACTATAAAGGACATGTAATAAACGTTGAACAAGATATAACTGATATTGCAAGTTCGCTGCCAATCGCGCCTTCATCGCTTGGGATTGTTATCGTACGCCGCGCTGGTGTCACAGGTTATTCTGATTTCCGCGTAAGGAAACAAAAGGTCCTTCGAGCACTTCGCTGGCTCCAAACGCATAATCAATATTACGCTGATGTTCATATCGATATGGACGCTATTGAGTCTCTGCCTTTGGATGATAATGTCGCTGATCAATTAAGATGTATTGAACAAGGAGGTTTATCCGATGAATCGTTTGACGAAGATTATATTGAAGAATCAACAGTTCCGCTAGCACCGAGACAAAGTCAAGAATCTGCTATAGTAAACCAAATCAAATGGCCAAGAGCTTCGCCTATGCCAATCAACGAGTTTACACAAACCGGCTATATTCCACAAGCATTCCCACATTTGTTTCCAAATGGTGCTACAGATTTCCTAGTCCTAACACGGAGCATTAAGGTATCATTTCGAGAGTGGTGTGAGTTTCTTATGAGATATGAAGACATGCGATTTTCTCAAGATCCCCGATTCCGATTTTTCTGTCTGAATACAATGCAAAGACACGATGCCTGTCGACAGAGTGCTATCTTCGCTAAGAAAAATGACTTCTCTGGTAATATCCATCAATTAGTGGCCGAAGTTAACCGAAACCCGTCGATAATAAAACGTTTACTTACATGGGGTTCCAAAATCCGTGGCACGTCATCGTTCTGGTACCAACGGCGTTTAGAGCTACAGTCAATGGTCAATCAGCTAGGCGTGCCAACGTTATTCCTTACGTTAAGTGCTGCAGACCTCTGGTGGAATTGTTTGGTGAGACATTTCGGTATATCTGCCGAAGAATTCAATTTACTTACTGAGAAAAAAGCAAGCCAACTGATGCAAGAAAAACTTAGCGAAAACCCACTTATTGCGGACGAGTACTTCTCGAAGCGTGTTTGCCTTTTCATGGACATATTGAAGGAAAAGTTGAACATTACTGATTTTTGGTGGCGTTTTGAATACCAACACCGTGGAAGTCCTCACGTTCATGCTGTACTTTGGCTTGAAAATGCGCCAGATGTCCGTAAGTTCGACTCTGCGTCAATCGATGATTTAGCAAGTTATAAAGCTTTATTATGATGGTATCGTGTCAGCGTACAACCCTGGAAAAGATGTACCACGAGCTGAAAAGCATCCTTCAAGTGTTTGGGCGACTGACGTAGTACTTGGAGATCCAACAGATGTCGCACAACTATTAAACAGAGTACAGCGTCACACTCAACACAGTGTTTACTGCCTAAAAGATGTCTCACATCCACAAGAATGTCGGTTCAAATTTCCAAAACCACAATTATTGGACTCTACATTGACAAAAGATGAGCAAGGAGTCTGGCAGTATAAAGCCAAGAGAAACGACGAACTATTGAATGATCACAACCTCTTCGTGTCCCAACTGTGGCGTGCAAACACTGACTGCAAAATTATCGCATCCGAACATGCTATTGTGAATTACATATCAAAATATGCGACAAAAGGAGAACCCCAATCTCAAGATTTTCGAACGATGTTCACAGAAATTATGACCAGCTGTACACCCAATGATCACGCGAAAAAAGCATTCACCAAAATGTTAACAAAAGTAATAGGACAACGTGATATTTCAGCATGCGAAGTTATGCATTTACTCACTGGTGGTCCACTGTATCATTCCAGTAGGCAATTTGTAAAACTCTACATTTCAACGGATGACTATGTTGCCGTGGCGAATACAGATACGGACGAGTTTATTCCAAGTTCTATAATGGACCACTATGCTATGAGGTTAGTAACGCAAGAACAAATGACATTATACGAGTTTGCCACGATGCATAAGATTGCTCGCGGTAGGCTTATCACCCATAGAAAATCACGGGTCCTACAGCTCCGTCCAATAGTAAAACCGGGAGTGAATGGAGAAAATGACGAGATCTACTACAAGCAAAAATTACTGATGCACATCGCATGGCGAAACTATGAAGCTTTAAAGACACACGCAACATGGAAAGAATCTTTCACTTCACGGAACATTCCACTTTGGGAATTACCAGATAACAAAGATGTCGAATATGAGCACATGGTACTACCAGAAGAAGATTACCATGACTGGCAGGAGTTGGCAAGAACACTTCCCAACCAAGCACCTGAAGACGTGATACTAGGTTATCGTGATATAGATCGTGAATACGACGGGTTTGGCACATTCGACAAATATCCTGGACTGGAAGAGAATTTAGATTGCATACAAAACCAGAAAGAAACTTACATAAGGATTACAAACACTTCTACTAATCAGTTACTCCCAAACGAGGATCAACAACAAATACTGGACCACCTAGCACGGCAACTAGCGAATGACTCGAGCGAAAATCTTACACTCGTGCAAGGAGCAGCTGGAACCGGGAAGTCATTTATAATACATCAAATGGTAAATACGATTGAATCTGTACATGGTAGGTCGAGCGTTCTTTTGATGGCGCCGACAGGCGTAGCTGATAATAACATCAACGGACAAACAATACACACAGCACTACGCATAATTCAAACACGTGGTGGTATCGTTTCCGATCTATCAGGCAAGGCCGAGCGCCAATTGCAGGAAGATTTTCGTAAAATTAAAGTCATTATTTGCGATGAGATGTCAATTGTTGGAACTCGAATGCTCTCCACTATCAATAAACGTCTGCGCCAGGCATACGCTAATCATCAAGAGTTACCTTTTGGTCGTTGTATTGTCTACCTTTTTGGTGATTTCAACCAGTTACCACCAGTTCTGGATCGCTCATTACTAGCTCCAGCCGATGCAAGAAATGTTATTTCGGTTGAAGGAAGATTTCTTTTCGAACAATTTAAGACAGTATTTGAGTTGAAGCAGGTAATGCGTCAAATTGGAGATGATCAGCGCCGTTTCAGAGACACTTTAGAGCGTTTGGCACTAGGACAACTAACTCTATCTGATTATGAATTACTGAAAACACGATTTGCATCAAACAACGTTGCTACAATTAAAAGTTTCTCAAGCTCAATACGTATCAAAGCAAATAAAGACGACGTACAACAGTATAATCAACAGATGTTACGGTCCTTGAACAAGCCTGTAGCTCTAATAAAAGCTAAACATAACAACGCAACAGCATGTAATGCATCAGACGATGAAGCACAAGGACTACAGGCAATTCTGCAGCTCTCCCAAGGTTGTCGCGTAATACTACGTCAAAATATTTGGACGTCCCAAGGCTTATGCAACGGTACTCTGGGAACTGTGGTTGATATCGTATATGGACTTAATAGATCTAGGCCTATAAGTTATCTGAATGACTTTCCAATATGCATTTTGGTACATTTTGATGGATACCAAGGACCAACGTTCAATGGCTCACTTCCAATCTTACCACATACTGTTGGATACCGTAAAAATAATGTATCATGTACAAGAAAGCAGTTTCCTCTCCAAGTTGCCTATGCCATAACTGTCCATAAGGCTCAGGGAATTACCGTTGATAAAGCAGTAGTTGACATTGGTTCATCAGAGTTTGCGCTGGGTCTTACTTATGTAGCAGTTTCACGGGTTCGGTCAATTGAAGGACTAATAATTGAACCAGGCTTTGCTCAAGATCGCCTTCTTAAGTCAATCAACAACAATGCGGGTTGGACAACAATACGTCGAGAACTGGCACGTCTTCGTTCCCTTATTCAATCATAAATGAATGTATTATTTGTAATCGCATCCATTTTAATAGTAATTTTATAAAGTAGTAGAAGTTTAAAAAATAAAGAAGATTATACTGTTTTAACAATTATTTAGTAACAAATTATGAGTAAAAAATAATCTATAAAATAAATATTATTTAAGGACAAAATCGATTCGTGGTTATATTTCTCCAAAGTATTGATTACAAAAATACTTGCTCCGCTCAATATTGCAAGCAGGCAATTGCATTGTATACCTAGTATCTTTTGACCTACAACAGAATTTCAACCCCTTCTTGGGTGGTGGCCCAGTGGTTTTTACTAAAATATTTTAAATGGAAACACCATTTAAATGGCCATTGTGTAATATATAATGTTGAAAGTATCTTTAAAACAATAAAAAAATTTCGTAAATAAAAAGTTTCTACTATATCTATATCTAAAAGGGCGGCCGCTTTAAGTTTTGGTTTTTAAATTTTAAAACCAACATTTTTATATACCATACCTCGGTGCTTGCAGACTACATTAAGGACCTGTGATGTCCTAAAACCACGTAAGAAGTTGAAGCATCAGGGAACAATATATCATGGAGTACAGTATGGCGGTGTATTCGAATGAAGGTTATTGAGCAGGCTTAGGCTTTATTTGAGAAGAAACAATCAATTTACAAACTTAAGATGTCACAATTTGTAAGCACAAGAAGATTAATTTTACTGTATTTTTTTACTTCTGCCTTTCTATTGTTTTAAGAACAATGCTTTGCGTTGCCTTTGATAAAGTGGAAAAGTAATTCTAAGCTGGATTTAAAATTAACAAAAACTTTGAAATTAAAAATGAGCTTCCTTCATGAGACAGATGTTTCCCAGATCTTAGAAATATAGAATTTTTAAACACAATAGTTCGCTGCATCTTCATTGTTATGTCCTTCGAGGTTCCGATTCATGCAAATTCTTACTCATTCACATTTACTTAAGAAATTATGACGGTATTGGGGCAGTGCAGTTTATAATAACTTGACAATCATATGTTCAAAAAACAATTGATATTGACACGTGAGAAAAAGATATTTCTAAAATAAAAAAAAAAATAAAAAACACAATTCTCACTAAAATAGGTTTAATTGTCAAACTAGTTTCAACAACAAAGTAGTAATCATTAGTGACATTTATTTGAGCTACAACTAAATTATAACTTAGTTTATAACCCGGTTATATAGTAGTATAACTCAGTTATTTAATTTAGTTGTAGCTCAAATGTCACTGATGATGACAACTTCGTCATTGAAACTCATTTGGCAATCAAACGTATTTTGTGAGGATTGTTGCTGTATTTTTATTTGTATAGACAATAAGGTAATTAATTTATTTAACAGGGTGTTCGTGAAATACTTTGATAAGCTTCGGGAGCGGGTTTCTCAACTAAAACCTAAGGAAAATGTTTGTATAAACATACATCCAGACATACCTGTTTCCCAGATATTTCAAATTTTTAAACTACGGTTTGACACTTGACTGCTAAATAATAAAGTAAAGATATATTCTAAAAAATAACCGACCTAATGAAAGAGACCTTTTCAAAATTGAGGATAGCTACAATTAGAATAACTTCGAAGTGGGAAATTGTATGGTACATTGCAGGCGTTTTTTGTAGCTCTTTTAACTGTCTTATTTTGCAATTTCAAAACAATTGTACCAAGGATAACAATAGAATTGCGCTTATTAATTTGTCAAACACAAATTCTATGGTAACAGTTCATAAACTTTTCACAACGTTTATAGTTAAATATACTTAAATAATTTTAAATTCATTTTCAGCACATAAATTGTTTAAATATGCTATATATGTCTATTTTAAATTCATAGCTCAGCTGATTGTGGATTAATCAGTGTTGGTGTAGTAATCAGCTGTTTACTATAATAGTACCTCTAATCTTTCATTTAAGGATTTTCATTAACAGCTGATTTCATCCTTTAATCGAAACTATAATTTTTAATTTATAGGTTGGGATTTTGTTAAGATATAATGTTTTAAAACTACCATTTTAACCCCTGTTATAATACGAATTTAAAACTTTGGTTTAACCAATTAAAACTACTTACAACTTTAATATTACTTGGCTAACAAAAAAACTGTCCTACAGAAAACGTAACATACTTTTCGACGCCATTGTTTAATATTACAGATATGAAAAGTTTCAAGTTAAACAAATATTTAGGCCTTTAAAAATTCTATAATTAGTTGTCTAACGTTTTATTTTGAGTTCTTAGTATATAACCGAGTGATAGCAAATAAAACAAAAACAAAACAAAATTGCACTTTTATGGCTGCAATCTTGAAACAAACCTACATACAAGTTGCTTTAAAATGGTTGTAACTCTCGAATTACAATTGAAAATTCTTTAAAAACTACTTCCTAACAATGTATCATGGATCACAGGGATTAAAACAAATTACTTTCCTTACAATTTTAGTTTCAAAACAGCAATGTACCAGTTTAAAAATAATGTCTAAACTAATTCGTTTATTTACCACACACACTGCAGTGTAGGCTTTTACTCTTTGTAATAATTTATAAATAATACACTCATTGAATCGTTGTTTGATTATTGTAGCTTTGCATCACTGAAGATGATGACTTTGTAGATGAAACGCGATCGTGATAATAAAGGTATTAGCTGTGAGATTCTCTGTTTAAGTTTTATTTGATTAAATTTTTTGTATAGTTCGGTGATATATAAAATAAGCCCTACACTCAAACCTAACAATGAATGTCATGCCGCTACACTCTGGACTGTAGTACTTTGATTTTCCATAGATATTTTGGGAAACTGTTTACAATTTTAAAGAAAACTATAATAGATATACATACTATAAAAAATGTCTCCAGTTTAAATTATCTGTACATATTTAACTATTTAGTCAACTTGAATTTCGTTCAATGGTCATTTCCATATTAAAATAATACATAAAAACCAAATCCATATAACTTTAATGGCACTAACTAATACAACAGTCAAAGTTTCATTGCAATCTAACAAAGACTTTTTATTTAATTCATAATATACAAACTCTTCCAATTTTTAATAAAGTAGGACTATATATTTTTTTGGTTGTGACCTAGTTTCATATGATTGCAGGAAAAATAATATCTACCCAAATTTACTTGAAATTTAAAATAATCGGTCCCAGTATAAAATTATTTACCAAACAAACCCACCACGTTCTCTCTTTGTACACATGTAATTAAGTTGTGTTGAAAAAGCGATTACACGTTTGGAATTGAATCGCAAACTCTGTCCAGAAGTTTAAACTGAAAATTTAAATGTTAGTTAATTTAATTATCTGAACGAAAATGTTTCCTTGGTTGATACTTTGGCTGGGAATTTTGTAACGAAATTTATATGATATAGTTTGTTTGTGATTGTAATTTTTGTAAAGTATTTGAAAACGATATGAAACGAGAAAAAATAAATAGTTAAACATGTGTTGAATGATTAGTAACGAAAATGTAGTAAATATAATTTAATACATGTATGTGAACTGGTTTTAAATAGGAACTAAAGTAAACAAAACCTATTAGTTTAAAAAAAAATATTTTGTTTGTGAAAACAATATTACAAAAGAGTGAATTAATACCAATTAACTTTTGTCCAAGGATATGTGAAAATGAGTTCCCTAATAGTCTTAATTATGACTAAAGTATACAGTTAGTTTAAATAAACATAAATAGATAGGTTATTAAGAAATTTTAAAATATATATAACAAAGAACCATATATGGCATATATAATCAAGATATTTCATTAAATTTCATTTGGATAGGCCATCTTATGATTGCATTTGAGACCTAAAAATTGTTGTCAGAAATAAAGTAAATTTGTATTTTCCTTATAATGTTTTGGGTAGATAAGGTATTTCATTCGTTTTGTAGTCAAGTACGCTCTTTGATAAGTCAGCTGTTTGTAAAGGTGTTGCAATACAATGAATTAGTCGTCTATGAAGGAACTTTTAATGATTTTATAAATACACTTATGAAAACCAGAAGATAATCTAGCTTAGATTAGATAAGTTCCAAGAGTAAAATTTAACTTTTGTATCCCTAACTCTAATATCGTTTATTATTTAGACATTTTTTTGTCAATTCAAAAATACACAATTTTGTCTTTGGTGAAGATTTTATGAAGTTAATAATGTCAGAGATATCCTACATCAAACAGCCTCAATTTTACTTTTGGATGTTCAAAAAATGTACCATTTTTTAACTTAGCTTCTATGATATCAAACTCAACGCAAAATTTCAATTAGTGTATCAATTCGTTTTAGAGGTAAACATTTACATGTGAAAAAATTTATACTTTGTGAAAACTAACGACTTTCAGATATTTTAATAATGTGAGTTGTATTTCGGCCAGAACACAATACATATGGTCAAGCTAAATCATGATCTATAGTACTGGACAATTCTTAACTTAGTATTTTTTTTATGTACTGATAGTAAGAAAGGATACTGTGCATGTCTAATTAATTGTATATTGAATGCTTTGGAGTTAGGGAGGGTTTTAGTTATGGAATGTAATCACGATATGTACATTAATGGCTATCCTTGGCTGATCCTTTGAATAGTAATCAGTGCAGCCAACTATTGAAACCTAATTATACAGTCTTGTCGGAAGATACAAGCAGGCATCTGTATTACTAAGTTTAGCCATCGCATTGTACTGGATAGAATATAATCAGTGATGTTTCCATTTAAGGAAGGTGTTTTAGAAATAATAATAATAAAATAATCACCGACTTACAAACGAGTGTAAGTACATATATCCGAACGTCTGGACGTCCGTGAGTAACAAAAAAGTAGCGCATGCGCATGTTTGTGCGAACATGTATTATTTTAAAAACATATGTTAAGATATTACGAAGCTGTTCACAATAAACCCCCACTTCCGACATATAACAGCAGATTTCGCTCATCATCTGTAATAGTTTATCAAAACCTAACCTAGATTATACTGCGTTGTTATGTTCACAAGTTTACAACTTCATTCAAAACCACCGTCTTATTTATAATGTCTGGATGTTGGTTGATTTTGTATAAGAGTTATAAAACGTATGCTGACTATATTATGGTTTATTATATTTGTATCTTTAAAAATGTTTGTATTTTTACAATTCTTTTTTATTACTTCATATTGACAGCTTAAAAAACAACTCAAGAATACAAATAGAAAACTATACTTTAAACTATCGCTATCTTGGGCTGTTTGTATAAATTATTGATATTTTAATAGAATCCTAAAAGTTTAAGCTTCTGTTAATTAGATAACAAATATAGGCCTACACTGTCGATGAAAACTTAAGTGATTTTTAAAGTGAACATTAATACAGTATTGCCTAAAAGACTTAATTTTAAATGTTTGGGGTTAAAATCGTTGATTTACGTAGAAATAAAATTATGATTAAGTTGTACGATCTTTTGTTTTTTTTCCAAAATTTATTTCAGGTCTTACTTCAATAATACATACAACTTAATATTTTGAAGTTACAATTTTTTTCGTGTGTATTAAATTAATGTGCACGTTATTTTTATCTGGATCTTACTAGTTAAGTGCTAATGATTGCAGAGATAAATAAAACAATTTTATGTAATAGTAATCTGTGTGCCTGTCTGGCTCCACAAGGGAAAATGTAAACGGAATTATGACCATTTCTACATTATGCTATTCTATATAATTAATAATAATACACAATTTTAAGTAAAATAGATTGAACGATTGTATGTTATGAATTAACTCAAAAAGTTACTATCCGATTTTGTTGAAAATTGTAAGTTAAGGGTTTGCTGATTGACTATTTTACGTGGTTTCATTTAGAAATAATTGTAATGCGTTTTCATCGTTTTATTTTTTAAGTAGAGAGGAAGTATTTTTGGTTTGTACTGTTCCATACCTTAAAATGGGACAAGTGGATCAAGTTTTTGTTTGTAACAGTCAAACTTATTATAATTATTATTTTATTAAAGGTGTAACCATAAATCAAAAATTTGCGTAGATATAAATCATGCACAATATTGCACACTACGCGTTTAAAATATCTCAGTTTGTATGCTGGCAGTTCAATTTACAACAGTATGAGATAATGTACACTGAGCGCGAATTATCTTGAGCTGTGGAAACCGATAAAATTTGAATAGTTTACAGAGTGGGCTGGGAGAGTGGGCGCTCCATCGCATGCGCGGCCTTGAACTAATCTGCCACGGTGACATTTCTCCCGTAGGTGTCGCTGTGAAAAGCAATACATTTCTCATGAAAAGGGTAAACTTATATTAAAAAAGTTCCTAAAAGGAATAATCAAATGGGGGTTACATTAAAAAAGACAATACTAGCGCTGGTTATTCCTCCCCCTCCAGTGACGTAAGCCACAGCTCTAGATACTTCGGGCTCAGTGTAGGTTCGATTCCAGGCATTAATGTTAAATTTTCAGTTACTACAATCCATCCCCTTTATCTAATCTTAATAAACGAGCAATTCTTGTACATTTGTATATACATTTATTTCGGGTATCTCGCTAACGGCTCTAACGATTTAGATGAAAATTTGCATATAAGGGTTATTTCGAATGCGCAGGAATCGAATGCGCTAGGTCTTATGTCTGCAAAAATGCGCTAAGTAGCTCTTTTCGCCTATGTATACTCTGAACTTCTTATATATACAACCTTTGAAGTCACTAAGTAGGCGAACAGATACATTATAGATACAATCAAGATGTTTTACAAATAGTTGTTAATCTGTTCATTTTAGCTCCAGATGTTTATATACTATTTAGCAAACATAAATCATTAACAATGAATCAGGTGGTATAATTTTAAAATTATTTCTTTAATTAAGTCATTTCTGTGCGTGTGCAAACATATTTTCATAAATTTGCCAAATATAGTAATTGTATACTAATCCAAAAGTGTTCAGTACATTTTTTGTAGAGAAAGGTTTAAAGAATTTATACATGCATTAAAATATTTATTGATGTAAAATTGTAAAAGTTATTAGCTCAAGAAACAAAATATGTTCAGTAACGAAAGGAAAATGTTCGACTTTAGGCCTACATAACAAGTAGTAAACATTTTTTGTAATTTTTTCGTAAACATAAACAGTTTCGTAATTTAGTTCTAAATAGAATTGTTTAAATATATTTATCAATTTCAAATTTCTTATTTTGAAAACACCAGTTTTTATGTTAAATCTACACGACTGCTAACAAAACTAGGCCTAGTTTGAAACGTAATGTAGGAATATTTTCTTTACTCAAAAATGAAATATTATTATAACAAAGTGTAGAGAATAAATCAAAGAATTGAACTGTATACTTGTAAATTAACTTTTCATAAAATTGTTTGACTTAGAATTATTTGAATAACAAAAGTGAGAACAAATATAGAAATCTCTCGTCCATACAAACTGTACGAGATGCCCGCGCAAACTCTTATGTCTAGCCATGTTATAAAAGTCAGTTAGGTAAGGGTTTAAATTCAAACGTTAGATGAGACCGTATTATCAGTCACTTTTACACGGTCCTTCACAATAAACTTTTCAAATATAGCATATTTGGTTTACCGGGAAAGTTAGCTTTGAAGCATTATGTTTACAAAGGTACCAAAATATCTCTAAAAATAGATTGTGGTCACACAGGTAATGCGTGTAATAAGTAACGTTGTTTATTGGTTGGATACCTGACCAATTGCAAGGGTCTACAAAACGCCCGACAACTTTAGAACTGTTTGACCAATTTTTGATTGGATGGCAGTATTATATAGGGAAATTGTGAAGAATCCAACGATATCTAGTTTTAATTTAGAAGAAGTACTGGGTGGGGTTTAGAGAGAGAAGAAAGATGTATTATTTCGTCGTGTTTTATGATGACATCCGGTGAATATTCGGGCAACGAGTGTGTTGTAGAAAACTAATAAACTGCAACGATGATTACGCATGTAAATATACGTTTTAGAAAAAACTTGTTAATACAAAAAATAAAGTTTAGATCATTACTTTTCCAGCGGTTTTTGATTTATTGCGATTGTATGATTTTATTGAAAATATTAATTACAAGTAGTTGTCAAAGTTGATGTATTTCAAGTGCAACGCCCCCACGACCACTCAAATTGAGTAGTCTGACAGTTGCAGGGTTTACACCAAACGTAACTAAAACATTTTTTTTTTTTTGCTGTTAACCGTTCTGAAAACCTTTTCACCACTTTATGCATTTTTTGTAATATAAATTATCTAATGATTATATTTATTATTTGTTATTTCTAAAATACATATAAATAATATCAAATATAGCCTATTCGTTGCATAGGTTACATAACCTACATGCACACATTTCCAGTAAGATCTGCATTTGCCATGACAGTACACAAATCTCAATGCCAAAAATTTGAATTTGTCGGCTTGTGTTTAAGATCGTCAGTTTTCATAAATGGCGTGTTATATGTATAAACATGCCAGAGTTAAGAGACCAATTACGTTAAAAGTACGTCTTCCAAATGAAAATCCTCGACATAAACGCAAAATAGTATGAAAGGAAGTATTTGGTTAAGATCCGATTTAGTCATGATAAAACTGAGTGTATTCAAATATATACTTAGCAGATATTATATTCTAATAAAATTTAAAAATAATTGCACATATGTTTTAAAATTTTTTAATAAACAGTTAATATATGTACGTAAGATTGACAAATATTCATATTTATTCAGTATGTGATTCGTATTTACATACATTTTTATAAAAAAAAGTACTGAGCGATGCTCGGTCGAACAGGTACTTTGTATTATGGGTGAAACGAAATAACTATATTAGCAAATTTCGATAGGAAAGATGAGTTATTGCAGGGGTGATACCTAAGGTTGGGAATTGTCAATGAGTGTCAATCATGGTTCCTAGAACACGTTTTGGTTTGTCGTTAAAAACATTATGTATATATATGTGTGTTCCGACACTAACGGCCGCATTTTAAGTCCGATTTGGTATAAATTTAGTACACACGTTGGTTGTCAAAGTCACTCGGACAAAAGTTCCTTACAAATGTTAACACTATGCCCTCCAGTGGCACCAGGAAGAGTGCGGTCCCG
>JAGFPH010004035.1:35520-52153 GCA_018207615.1 Philaenus spumarius | reverse complement strand
AATAATTAGTTGTAAGAAAAAATACAATTGGTCTGCTTTTTCTAATAGTTAAATAAAAGTTACAAGGCAAATAATGTGGCCAGTTTTAGGTTAAATTTGGAACGGTATACTTTAAAACAAAAGAAATAATATATATATTAACGCACCTGGTTTTCTGTAGAATACTTCTAGAATAATTCTAGAATATATAACACGATTCGACTGAAGGTTTCTACTGGCGGTTGTCGCATGTGCAAAGCAAAAGACGTTGAACTGTTATCTTACATTTCCATGAGGTAAGAAACAGCTGTTTGCTAAGCCTTGCAGATAAGAGCGTCTATGTTTACGAAGGGTGAAGGGTCCGGTTTCCCGTTTGAGACGGAGTTAATTAGTTAGCGGAAAGGAAGTTGTTTCACAAAAAAAAAAAATTTAATATCACAACCGGAAGAACGTTTATTACATTTTGTTTTGTTACACTACCTTATAGCCCGATTAGTTTTAGCGAAGCAAACCCATCCATTTTCGCGTAAGGTCAAGATGCAAACTCGTAAAGAGAATGTTTCCGCTGGGAGGGTTGGGGGCTGATGTGCAAAACAAATTCTAATAACATATTTCTACACGCAAGCAGGTATTCAGCGCCTTCGTGTATAGACAGTTTTCTCAAATGTTTAAAGTTATAAAACATATGAACTTAATTTCGGAAATAAACTAACATATTCTTGCATTACTGTTTACGAATACACAACACGTTAAAGGATATAGTGGTGTTATTTAGGCCTATATATTTGTTAGAGTTAAATGTTAAGGATTTGTGCTATATATGGAATAATTTGGAGTTCCTTTCCATACACTATTCTATCGTCGTCACTGGCATAGTGAAAAATAATCAAGTTAAAATGAAACATAAAGTTATTTTATTTTACGATGTCTATTAATGTACCAAATAGGCCTATCTATTTTTTCTTTATTAAATACAATTTACATAGCAACTCAAACTATACTCTAACAAACCATTACTGGATGTATTTACAAGAAACGTGGTTTTGATTGTCTAAGGTAATTCCAGTTGTCAAAAACTGTCTAGCTGTATAAACTTGTCTCCACTACTATATATAAATAAATAGGTGAATACCCGTGCTTTGCTACAGAGATTTTTTGCATCACTATGATTCATAATTAATTGTCAATTTTTCTCATTTTATTTAATCTATTATTTCACGAAAGTGAATTATATCATGTATTTTTAATTAGTTTGGTATTTATTGTTCACTGGTTGCCCGCCAATCGCCCCCGTACGGTATGTGTGCTGAATTAATTAAATCAATAAAACGTTAAACTAGTTAAAGAGTGAAGAGCGTACTTTTTCAACCGCTAAATCTACAGACTGGTAAATCACAGTCATAGCTGGATGTTTGCAGATCACCCAGATAATTATAATATGCGAATGCATAGATCGGGATAGTTTTGATCAGCTTACATCTAAAATATTTTCTTAAAATTAATAAGTGCCAAATTTCAGTTCTCTAGCTTTAAGGAAAGAATACCAATTAATATTTATTGTTTTTAGGGATTGTTATTACTTTTTTAACCCTTAGCAGCACGTAAAATGTAAAACTGGTTTATTTTTTATGTGTATTTTGTAAGAAATAAATGTACAACATTTCAGCTCTCTAGCTTTAAGGAAAGTATAACAAAATAATTATTGTTTTTAGGGATTATTACCACATTTTAACCCCTAGCAGCAAGTAACAAAATGTAAAACTCATTAAATTTTTATATGTGTTTTGTAAGAAATAAATGTACAAAATTTCATCTTTGAGGAAAGTAAACAAACAACATTTATTGTTTTAGGGGATGTTTTAACCCTTAAAGGCCAAATATTTTAAAATCCTATCATACTGCGCCTCTAGCGCCTATGAGCAATATGTGTACCAAATTTCACGTTCCTTAACGGTATTAAATTAATATTTATAGTTATCGGGCTTGTTGCTAAATGTTCACCCCTTAGAAACACGTGATCAAATGTAGAACAGGTTTATTTTTGTATATGAATCTTGTAAGAAATAAATGTACGAAATTTCTGCTTTCTAGCTCTAAGGGAAGTATAATAATAAATATTTATTCTTTAAGGGGTTGTTACTACATTTCTACCCCTTAAAAGAACATGATAAAATGTGAACTGGTTTATTTATCTGTGTTGCGTATCTTGTAAGAAATATTTACATAATTTCAGCTCTCCAGCTTTAAGGAAAGTATACAAATTTATACTTATTGTTTCTAGGGGTTGTTATTACACTTTCATCTCTAGCAGCACGTAACGAAATGTACAACTGGTTTACTTTTTATATGTATCGTATAAGAAATAAATGTACATAATTTCAGCTCTCTAGTTTTAATAAAATTATTAAAATTAATATTTATTGTTTTTAGGGGTTGTTATCCCATTTGCACCCCTAGCATCACTTAACAAAATGTAAAACTCATTTAATTTTCATATGTGTATTGTTAGAAATAAATGTACCCAATTTCATCTTTAAGGAAAGTACACAATCAATATTCATTGTTTTAATGGATGTTTCAACCCTTAAAGGCCAAATACTTTAAAATCCTGTCTTAGGGCGCCTCTATGAGAAATATGTGTACCAAATATTTCACGTTCCTTGACGGTATTTAATTAATATTTATAGTTATAGGGGTTGTTACTAAATTTTCACCACTTAGCAAAACATGAAAAAATGTCAAACTGGTTTATTTTTTTTATATGTATCTTGTAAGAAATAAACGAAATTTTTTTTAGCTTTTTAGCTTTAAGGAAAGTATAACAAACAATATTTATTGTTTTAGGGGTTGTTTCAACCCTTAAAGGCCAAATATTTTAAAATCCTTACTTAGTGCGCCTCTCGACCCTATGACAAATACGTGTACCGATGTTCACGTTCCTAGGAGGAAGGTTTTTGTGATATATATATAACGAATAATATTTATTGTTTTAGGTGTTGTTTCAACCCTTACTGGACAAATATTTTAAAATTCTTTCTTAGTGCGCCTCTAGTGCCTATGACCAATATGTGTTTCAAATTTCAAGTTCCTAGGTGGTATGGTTTTTGAGATACTGTGATCAGTCAGTCAGTGAGTGAGTGAGTGGGTTTTGGATTTTATGTATATAGATAGATACCAGTTAGAAATGCAAATTTAAACTTTTTTCTTACATTTTCAGCAAACAATATATTATATTTATTTTTATATGCATTAAATTAAGTGTTACTTACTTGAATAAAGAATATTATCTTAAACGTTTAGACAAATAACTTAAAAATTAATAAACTTTTAGTTTATTTAAGAATTCATAATAACAACACAAATTCTCTACGTAATTCAATACAGTAACTTTAACTTTTTTGCAATCTAAATTTAATAAAATTTGCAATGGAAGAATTCATTCCTTAATTTTCATTCGATCTTGTATTTACAATATGTTTCATAATTAATAGATTTCATGATACAAATTTGGCTTTTATAAGATACTAGAGGGCTTCGTCCTCTGCTCGCTTCGCTCGCCAACCTCAGTGGTGACTCACATCGAAGCAAACAGCTTATTTTATATAAATAGGCCCTTCTAATAAATTCTAATATGTCTCATTTATTTTTAATTACGATTAACATAGTGTTTTTTTAAATTTTAAATTCCTTAATTTATTTAGGGTTTATTCTCTAGCTTTAAGGAAAGTAAAACTGTCAAAATATTTGTAGGGGGGTTGTTACTACATTTAGCACAAAATGTCAATCTATGATACTTTTTTTATGTATGTTGTAATTAAATAAATGTAAACACTTTCCACTCACTAACTTTAAGGAAAATATAACAATTAATTTGTATTGTTTAGGGGCTGTTGTCACACTTTCTCCCTTAGCAGCACGTGACAAAATACAAATCTAGTTTACCATTTCTATGTATCTGGTAAGAATTAAATGTAAAACATTTCAGCTCTCTATTTTTACTTTCTCCACCCTATACGTAGTATATGGAGAAAGTATTGTTTTCGTAAAAATGTTCGAATTTGAATTTTCAGTTGAATTATCTGTTTTGGTGCTCCCAGAACCCCAAAAAATTGTTTAGTGCAATTATCTGTGTTGGTGCTCCCTGAACCCAAAAATATTTTTAGTGGAATTTTTTGTTTTGGTGCTCCCTGAACCCAAAAAAGTGTTTTTAACGTGGTGTCTGTCTGTCAGTGTGTCAGTATGTATACACGACCAGAGGGGACACTGTTGGTCCGATTTTCATGAAATTTGGTATGTAGGTACTAAACCCTAATATCTCCAGGCGTTTTTTTATTTTTTGGAATTTTTAATTTTTAAGGGTAATTTACCCCTAAAAACCAATAAAAAACGACAAAAATGCAAATTTCTCAAAAACGGCTCTAACGATTTTGATCAAATTTTCAGTATTTATAGTGCTTAAGATGCCAAACAAAATGACACCACCCGCTTTTATCAAAACTTCGGCGTTTCATAATTATGGGGAAATGTTAAAAAATAAACAAGTTTATGTTGTCAATCTAGCATCACGGCAACGGCCGCACGGGGTAGCACAACGGTAGCGAGGACGGCCAGTAATTCAAAGGTCGCGCGATCGAATCCCGCCTGGGACAATAACTTTTTTATACGATTGACGTAGGTAGAATATTATTTTTTTGTTTTGTTCTAAAAAGTAGTAAATAAAATGATTAAAAACAATATTATTTTGACTACAGTAAGTTGGGAGAAAGTTTGTGTCAGTTAACTGATACCGTTTATTAAGGAAGGCATAGCAATTAATATTTATTGTTTTATTGGTTGTTCCTATGTTAATAGTGTAGCTTTTTATAAGTAAAACTATTTTTTCAATCTGTCACAGTTATTCCAGTGACTATCCCCTACAAACAAACAAACAAATTTTACCTCTTTATAATATTAGTACAGGTAACGTAGAGCTAAGGTATTTCAAATATTTTTTTTACAAATAAAATTAAACATAATTATTGAATTGAAATGAAAATAAAGTGACCAAACCAACTAATAACAAAATAAATATCATTTTGTTTAGTATATAAAGTAAAAATATATTTTCAATAAAAAAACATTCTGATCACAATGTGTATAAACCCTTTTTATTCATGAACACTATCGTAAATAGATAAAGTGAAAATCTGTTAATAAGCTACAGTAAGTACAACTTGAAAGATAACAAGTTGCTTATTTAATCAAAAGAAACTTAAAGATACAAAAAACGAGTGTTACTCTTGTAGTTAAACGTAGAGTTGTAAAAAATCTTTCGTTCCCTTATTCACTTGAGATTCAGTGATCTGCCAAACACGTGAATATTCAGATTCAAAAGGTTCAATTGTTCACATAGAGTAATCATTCATGGATTCGTTCATTGAAAGACTCAACATGATATTTTTCCTTGTCGTTCGTTTCGTTCATCTCGTTCTTTGATCTTGAGTTAGTTGGGAAGGGAAGGGAGTCGGAAGGAGTTGAGGCGAAAAAAGAGAATCGCACTATGTGACACACACAAGCCATTCCTTTTTTGTAAACTACTGAATCACTAGTTCACTGATTCGTTCAATCGTGAGTACCCTTCTCTTAAGACTAACAAATTGTAGCTGTTATTTTTTAAAATATAAAATGTATATTTTTTAAATTATATTACCTAAACAAGGTCCGTCTCGTGAATTCTTGTCGTATATTTTATGACGACATGTTTCGGATCTGTTACTCTTCTTTAGATTTTATTTACTCCGAAGGGACCGACATACAATAAATCCAAAACCCACTCACTCACACACTGACTGATAACAGTATCTGAAAAGCCATACCATCTAGGAACGAGATATTTTGTACACGTATTACTCATAGGCTCTAGAGGCGTACTAAGAAAATATTTTAAAATATTTGGCATTAAGGGTTGAAAACCCCCTAAAACAATAAATATTGTTTGTTATAGTTTCCTTAAAGCTAAAAAGTTTAAATTTTGTACATTTATTTCTTACAAGATACATATAAAAAGTAAACCGGTTTAAATTTCGTTACGTGCTACAAGGGGTGAAAATGTGTCAACGAAGCATAAAAACAATAAATATACATTTGTATAGCTTCCTTAAAGCAAGAGAGCTGATAATTTGCAAATTTATTTCTTAAAAGATGATACATAGAAAAAATAAACTAGTTTTGTATTTTGTAACTTTCTGTTAAGGGGTGGTAACGTATTGATAACCCCCTAAAACAATAAATATAAATTTGTATACTGCTCTTAAATCTAGAGAGCAGGAATTTTTACATTAAGTACTCACAAGATAAACGTTAAAATTTAACCAGTTTTACATTTTGACACGATCTGCAAAGGAGTGAAAATGTAGTAACAACCCCTAAAACTATAAATAATAATTGAATACCTCTTAGGAACGTGAAATTTGGTACACATATTGCTCATAGGCACTAGAGGCGCGCTAAGAAATAATTTTAAAATATTTGGCCTTTAAGGGTTGCAACAACACCTAAAACAATAAATATTGTTTGTTATATTTTCCTTAAAGCTAGAAAGCTGAAATTGTGTAAATGTTTTCTTACAAGGCACATATATAAAAAGTAAACAATTTTTACATTTCTTTACGTGCTGCTAGGAGTGAAAATGTAATAACAATCCCTAATAACAAATATATACATTTTTATACTTTCGTTAAAGCTAGAGATCTTATATTTGTAAATTTTTTTATTACAATATACATATAAAATATAACCCAGTTTTACATTTCGTCACGTTTTGCTAAGGGGTGGAAATGTAGTAACAACCCCTAAAACAATAGATATTATTGTTATACTTTCCTTAAAGCTAAAGCGCTGACAAATGTATTTATTACCATGGGAGACCGTGCTCCGCAATTCAATCCCCCGTTGGAACCTTCTATACACATAATTATGTTAAATTTCTTTTGTATAATAAAGGTGTAGGATTAATAATAATCCTAACATTGTAAATCAGTTGTAAATGGAAATATTAAAGCAAACAGCTGATTACTGTAACAACAATAAACATATTTGTTTATTATTTAGTATGGCGTTTCCCATTGAAATAAAATATTTAGTATATTTTTGTTTTTGAAGTTATACTTCTTTGCGCCCGTTAGACACTTTGGGATGGGATGTTGGTCGAGAAACCGCGTCACGCTGAAAAGTAAGAACAAATTTTTAAGAACTATCGGAAGTTATACTTCTTTGCGCCCGTTAGACACTTTGGGATGGGATGTTGGTCGAGAAACCGCGTCACGCTGAAAAGTAAGAACAAATTTTTAAGAACTATCGATTAATCGACAGTAGGGTCACCGAATCCACAATATATACATACACTGATTCATTTCGACGACACTACTGTCTTGCAGCGCCGCTGGTGGCTAAGCTAGGAATTACTAATCCCGGCTTCAATAAGATTTACCCCCTCCACTGCCCATGTCCAGACCTGTGTATATAAAGATAAATATATTGAATAATATTGAAAAATGTCTTATATTTCATTTATATATCCTGTCTGTTTGTGTGCGTGAGTGGGTGTATGAGAATGGCCAAAGAAGTATAACTTCCACCGTGTGGTCCGACGCACACCCAATTTTTTTATCTTCAATACATGCTGCTGTTTTAAAAAAGTATATAAAAACATGTTGTATTCAAATGAAATTTACATTTTTATTTGCATAGATGTGTTACGTATAAAAAATAACCTAATTTTACATTTTGTTACGGGCTGCTAAGATGTAAAATGTGATAAGAACCCCTAAAAACAATAAATATTAGTTTGTATTCTTTCCTTAAAGCTAAAGAGCTGAAATTTGGCACTTGGCTGGATCTGCAGCATCCAGCTAAGACTGTGATTTACCAGTCTGTAGATTTAGCGGTTGAAAAAGAATACGTACCTACTTCACTATGAATTTTTTTATTTTTTAATGATTTAATTTATTAATCCCACATACTATGATAAAGACGATTGACGGGTAGTCAATGAATAATAAATACCAAACTAATTGAAAATGCTTGTAATAATTCACATTCGTAAAATAAAAATGACAGAAAATGAGAGAAAAATAGTACAATTATGTAACATAGCGATGAAAAAATTTCCCGTAGTGAAGTTCGGATATTCAGCTAGTACATATACATATACAAATAACACTGACACTAACACATGAATTAATAATAACCCATAAAATTTTGCAGCAAAAACATCAGTAGTGTTGATTTCGATTTACTAAACAAAAACACAACGTTTTAAATATAATGTCTGAATAAAAATAATTCGTGTTATCAGTATAGTGACGTGAAAACAGCGATAACCCATTATAATAGTCTGAGAGTGTGTGAATATGGATTTTATGAACAATAGGGGTGTCTAGTAAAAATATCATTGTCAGCTTTGTGAACAAAACCCCTCGAGTCTATTTGGGGAAAACAACATGGACGGGAATCAGCAGTTGATAGTGATTGACTGTCACTGTCCAATATGCATAGAGACGGATTAAAATGAGTTTTTTTTATGTCAATAGATGAAAGAGGCTTAAATACCAAACTTTTTGACAGTGACGTTTATGCTTTGAGCAATATTTACTGGACAGCTGCGGATTAAATTAATTATAGTACGACATCATATATTAGATTTGCTAAATTTAATGTTAGGTTTTTACAAAATAAAAATAACTATAGTTAAAATGTTTAAATAAATGAGGCTTAAAAGTCCTGAAAAGAGAATAAATAAAACTAAATTTACCTGATATCCGTCGTGTGACTTCGTTCAGCGTTTGCTTATGACCGTTTCGAAACATATGTTTCATCATCAGATTTGTTAAATAATTAAAATGATCACATCACAAATAACACAAAAGCATTTAACACGTAACACTCAACTGTGAAGCGTAATTCGGGTAGACGTCTACTTTTTTAACGGACGAACATATTATCTCCATTATGTTAAGTCTCAAATTAATATGTTTTGTCGTTTTTTAGATATAGTGATCATCACCGAGTCAGTGGTATTTCGATTTTATATATATAGATAACGCTTTTTACGTTTTAATAACCTTAAACGCAAAATATTTCAAAATCCCGTCTTATTGCACATTTAGAGAATAAGGGGAACCACTATCTTCAGTCTCAAGTTAATACGTTTTTTTTCGTTTTTGAGAAATAGTGATGAATAGTGAGTTAGTGGAATTTGACTTTTATCTATATGACTAACGCTTTTTACGATTTAATAACCTTAAAAGCAACATATTTTTAAATCCCGTCTTATTGCACATCTAGAGCATAAAGGGAACCACTGTGTTAAGTCTCAAGTTAATATGTTTTGTCGTTTTTAAGATATAGGGATCATCAGTGAATCAGTGGTATTTCGATTATATATATACGGATAACTATAGTTTTAGTTTAGTTTAAATTATGTTTAATTTTCACAAATGAACAATTTCCTGGAAAAGCCTGAGACAACCGTTAGTTTCTATAAAACACAATTTTGATTGACCGTTTTGTTTTCATTTTACTCTATTCCGTTGCACGAATATTTTAGTAGTTAAAAGTAAAATAACATCAAAACGATCAATTCCGCAAGAAAATACCATTCCGTGAAACTATATTAAACTTAAGTAGTTACAACTGCAGTTAAGTCCATGTGGCGACGTTATTTCCTGTTACATGTTCTTCAGAACAAACTATGTTTTCACAGAAAATACACTGAAAGACATTTTTATATATAGATTTAGTTTAGAACTGTTTCATTGCTTAGTTCGATAGAAATATAAACTACCTACTCTGTTCCTTATTTACGCAAAATAAAGCCTTCGTCAATAGTCTTGTCACAGCTAATTATTTTTTGTCATAATAACCTTTCATAATATTAAACTCAAGCTTTGTACGTTATATCGTGTTTGCGGCTACAATTAGGCTTCATCACCAATGAGTAGTTTATCCCCTCCATGGTTATTGTTCTTGGTTAGGTGGTTAGTTTAGTATATTTAGTTTATGACGTGTATTTGCATTAGTTTTTTTTATCATAATAATATCTTGTAGTTTTCAATTCATATACGTAATGTGTTTGGGAGCTACAACTGCCTTTAACTAGTCTCCGTCACCAATGCATAATTATTACAACAATGGTTATTGTTCTTAATTAGATGGTTAGGTCAAAATAAAATATGAGTCTTGTGATACATTGCTGCTGTTAAAGTTATTTTGGTCAAACATGTGTCAGACACTGGTTATACGGAACCCTTGTCGTGTCATATAAGATTGAATTCCCTTGTGTATAAATTCTAATATAAACTGTATGAACTTTATAGACTAGTCCTAGCTCAAATTCAGGCCCACCTATACTCCATATTCTAATTATTCCTTTATTTCTATTTTATTTTGTATGTTGATCACACTATATTATAGAAGATTGTAATCATTTCAAAATCATTTCATTTGATGTTGTTAACATGTATACAAACATTCCCATAGCAGAAACAGTAAACATAATCAGAGAAAACCCTACCAAAACTAATAAATTGTGTAAACGTGGCGTGGAAGAATTAATATTGTTGCTACAAACAGTTCTAGAGCAAAATTATTTCACCTTCGAAAACACCTTCTATACACAAGAAGATGGCCTAGCAATGGGTTCACCACTCTCAGGTTTACTAGCCGATATCTATTTAAATCATTACGAAAATGAATTCTTACTGTCCAACCGTAATAAATACTATCAGAACATAATATATTATGGCCGCTACGTCGATGACACGTTCGTAGTTTTCAATGGAACCGACCGACAAGCCGTCAATCTTAAGAACTACATGAACAGCATTAATTCCAAGATACAGTTCACGCTTGAAACTGAAAACGATAACCAACTCAACTTTCTGGACTTAACCATCAAAATAAGCACAGACAAGTTCGAATACAAAATTTTTCGTAAACCCACTACAACTGACGTCAGCATTCACGCTCATTCCTACCTTCCATATTCTCAAAAAATGGCATCTTTTCATAGCTTTGTACATACACTTCTCACTGACCCATTGAGTAAAGTTGATTACCAAGAAGAATTGCTCAACATTAAACATATAGCCGTAGCCAATGGATACAAGAGTACAATAATTGATAAGATGATTAACAACCATAAAAAGAAAATGAACAATAAACACATGAAAACCCATAGCACTACTGATAATAAATATGTCTCGTCTAAGTATAAGTACTTTTTACCTAACGTCCTAAAAACATCTTCAAAAAACACAACATCACTTTATCCTTCCGCACTACCAATAAACTATCAAAATTGCTTACGCGTAAAACCAACACCTCAATTGAAAAAATGTCCGGAGTTTATAAAATCAATTGCCAGGATTGTAGCAAACATTACATAGGGAGAGCGTTCATCGAACGTTACAAGGAACATCTTCCCAACAATAAGTCCAACATTAACAATTCCAATTACGTTTGTCACCTTGCCGAAAACAAACATAGCCCAGGTGACTTCCACGGTTCGGTAGAAACCCTACACATTTGCGGCAAAGGTAGACTAATGAATGCTAAGGAAGAGTATGAAATTTATAAAGCATTCAAAAATAAACCGGATGATATCCTAAATGACCAACTTTCATTTCACTCTCACCATTTATATGATACGGCCATCAAATATTTACAGAAGACAAACAGAGATAAACATCGTTAAGATCCCTGAACGCAATACCGGCAGTATTCAACCGACAATGATAGGTTGCGCACCTAAGTTTATGTCAAGCGCGATATTGTGTTTATGTGTTGGTGTGATATGTAAGTGTGTATGTGTGTATATGTTTTATTTATTTTAATGTGCAACGATCTCTTCGGAGTGATTATAACTTGATAATGGAGTTTCGGCTCCGAAACATGTCGTAAGGAATACACGACTAGAAGTCACGTGACGGACCTAACAAGGTAATATTATTATTATTAAAGATAAATTTAAATTAACACCTCAACTGTAGTTTCTAAGAGCTCAGTGTGAATATCACCGTGTTTGTGTATTACTATGTAGTTGTAGACGGTTTTAAAATCGGCTTTATTTTTGTTTAAATACTTAACGTGTAGAGTACACTAATGGTACTAAGAAATCATCATTTAGTTTGACTTTAGTTCGACATTTGTTAGATTCAAAAGCTCTAATAAGATGAGTTTTAGACTCAGTGTTATGTCGATACGGGGACATGATGTACAAAAACCTCCGGGGAACACTTCAATGGAGATTGATATAGGCTGTAACTTTGATACCCGCCATTTGTCTTTATTTCTCCTCTGTTTCAACACCTGATGGTCAGGATTAACCACACCTCGCGACCAAATATGTTTATTTCTAAATTCACTAACTCTACGCTTTCATAATGTTAAAATAACTATTTTTATAAACAAATTTTAAAATGAATTTTTAGTGTTAACAATCCGGTATTAAAATAGCTTATTGGTATAGATATGTGGATATGTGTTGTGTGTTTTCGATGGGAGTGATAGGCAGCTTGATTCTTTACTTAATGCAATAAACGGTTTTATAAATCAATTTAATTCTCTATGAAAGTTGGTACGGTAATACTAATTTTTTTGACTTAAACATTAGAGTCATATGTGGTGTTCATAGTTCCAACATATGTAGAAAGCTCTCTTGAACGGATACTGTTATATCTGTCAATTTTAAACACCCCATTAGGCATAAACTTACAGCTTTTCATAGTATGGTACAGTGGCTATTAACCATAAGTTTATTGCCAGAATTGTTTCATAGTGAAGTAAATGCAATTAATCAAATAACTGTTAATAACGGTTATAAAGAACAATCATTTTATTTTAAAATAAAAAAAAAATAAAAATTACTGATAGTTTGGTATTCATACGTGATGACAAATCAAAAGTGGATAGCGTAAAATACAATAATTTATGGACAATACTATTTCTATATAATGTATTGCATTTAATAAATAATACATATGATGTAAAACCTGATTTTTATGTTTTAATAATTTTTTTAAGGTCTTAGATAATAATAAAGATAAGAAAGACTTATTGGATAATAGTGGTGTTTACAAAATGTATTGTAATGATTGACGAATATATAGGTCAAACAGGTAGAACCATTAAAACAAGATAAAAGATACACTTATATTGTTGGAAGCATGGTAAAACAGAGTCAAATTTTACTAACCACTTATTAGATACTGGCCATACTTTTAATCTCATTCATAATGTTAAAGCGTTACATATTGAACTAAAAGAGTCCTTCTCATATACTCCAAGGCCATATCCCTTATCTTGCTTTCCACCTTCCCTCATAACATTTATGTCGGTCTTAAGTTGTTCTGTGTACATTTTAGTTGTCTAAAAATTGTTGCATAGATGTGCATAGCGAAACAGCTGTAAAAATTATATTGTTGTTTTTGTGAGATTTTGTGCAAGTTATATTTTACCGTATACAAAATATAATAAATAAATTGCAACAGAACAACCTTGTCAGATGTATGTGGCTATCTTGAGTTTAAACACATAGTTCAGCTAAATTCAAAGAAATTTACATTTACAAATTTAAATAAAAATTGATGTTATATATGCAAATTTAACACACATAATATATTTTAGGTTGCGGTTGTAGTAGTTTTTGAAACAAATGTAAAATGTAACACTCAGGCTGAGTGTTATCATTTTAAACTTGAAAAATAACACTTAAACCATTTTGAAATATTACTTGGCCTGTTTCAAGTTATCGATTTTAAAGTAAAGAAAATTAGATTTTGTATTTATTTTACTACCACTGGATAAGTTTACAAACAAGTTAGAACTCCAAGCTTTTATCGAACATTGCTTATGATATGACACCTTAATTAATTTCATTTTTGGACACTTATCCACAAGTTGCGCAGAATAAAATATATATAGAGTTTCAGAGAAATAAAAAACGCATATATCTTAACCCTACAACTGTCAATGTTAATGTTTTGCAACGCCAAATCATTTCGTGTACCAATCCAAAAGTGTTCTGTACCTTTTTTGTAGAGAAAGGTTCAAAGAATTGATAAATGCAATTAAAAAAATTATTGATGTAAAATTGTAAAAGTTTGAAACGTAATTTAGGAATATTTACTTTAAAAAAAATGAAATATTATAACAAAGTGTAAAGAATAAATCAAAGAATTGAACTGTATACTTGTAAATTACCTTTTCACAAAAGTGTTTGACTTTGAATTATTTGAATACGATATACATCAAGATACCCTGTGCAAGTATGCCCAAGACATGAAACAAGTGCATTGAAGATGTTTTATAACAACACAGTGAAGAAATGTTGGTATTGAAAAAATTTACAATAGTGCACCAACGTGTACAGTGTGAACAGATTAAACATGCAAATGGCATTAATTAATTTAAATGTGTTTATACTTCTGTATATTATAATTCGTTACATTATTATAACCATTGTACACTAGTTTCCGTTGACTATTCAGAATCAGATAATTTAACTTGTTTACTTGTTTTTGCTTATGTGATTGTCGTTGTCAATGTCAAGCATCAATTTTAGCCTCGTTCGTTAAATTTTACACTTTAAAGTCTATAACGCCATACTATAATAGGTATTTTTGTTGTCGAAAAAGTATTGTTCTTACAAACGGTGAAGAACAATTTCTTAAGCATGGCATTTCTTGTAAATCTGGTATAGAGTTCTAGTAAAAAGTGTTATTAAGAAACTTATTAGGACATTTCATTAAACTGGCTTAGTAACAAACAAATAACACTTGAACTGAACCATCTATTTTAACAGAACAAAATTAATAAAATATTTAAGCTGGTATCATTGGGTCTGATGTTAAGTCGTTGGAAAACCAATTAGTCATTTTTCCTATGGTTTAGCTAGTACTGCTGGTAAATGCTAAATGCAGTTTATTCATGGTGAGGCATGGTGCAATTAAGTGTTTACATAATCATATACTTCAGTCTTGAAGTAATCATAACCCTCCCTAATCTCATTTACATCCCCAAATGTCAGCCTTATCTAAAGAAAAATAACTATTGCTCCATTGTTTTTAGTAAAGTTGAAAATACCGAGACGTACAAAATAACTTACTTATATTTGTGCTTTATTTTCATTATTTTTATCAGCAGAGCTTTTTTTAAGCCTATACAAACTAGTGCTAAACAACGGTTGAAACAATTTAAATAATTATAAATAATTCTTTTATTAATATAGCCTACTTTAAACTTGACAAGTGAAAAGAAATTATTTAATATTATGAACAATAACACTAATTTTCAAACTTGTGTCAACGACAAAGTCTTCATCCACAGTGACACATGAGCTACAACAAAGCTACTCGTATGTCACTGAGGATGGCGACTTTGTCTTTGAAACGCTTTTGATTAATGCATGCATTTGTTTGATAATTATTCATAAATAATATGTGTAACCTAATATAAATACATTAGAGAGTCCCTGGCCTTTTCAGGATGACAGTATTGTTTATGCATTAAGCTATTCCTATGATAAACAATACCATGTAAATAACTAAATTAGAAACTAAAATAGTGCGATACACCAACACTTGTTTACTATTTCACCGTTACACATTTATGCAATACCTGAAAGACTGATATTACTAAACTTCAGCTGATGACGCGTGACAGCACCACGATTGTAAATGCATGTCTTTGTGTTGAACGTCAAACACTGATTCTCATAAGAGAGCTTTGCAGCCATGCAGAGTTTTCAATTAAATCAATTTTATAATGCAGCGCTTGGCACCCCCTCCCCCTTGATTTACACCAGAATACTTTCCCACCAGTCATTGTATACATGCATCAATTCAGGTAATTGGTTACTGGTTATCTTTCTGCCAATTATATTTTTGTTATTAATAGGTCGAACGAAATTTAAATATAACACTCAATATAATGTTCATTTTTTGGGTAGAATGTATATTTTTAAGTACGGACATGCAAATGAAAAAACAAACAGACTCGCAATATTATAATAAAATATTATATTTAGTAGTAAAGTATTGAATTTATATACCATACAATGTAGGACATTTAACATATTTGTATACTCATTTGTTTCCTCATGTGCTGTACAAAACTATTTTACAGATTACAACAATACATGAATACATTACAGTATCACTTTATCACACAACAACAAGTATTAGGTTTAGTGAAGTAATGATATTACGTAACATACGTATCATGTCAGACATTGAACATACTCAAATATGTGTATACTTACCTGTTTCGCATCATCTTAAAGGACACATGTAGACACTAATGTCAGTGGTGTCCATACGACAAGAAATTTGAATGCCTAGATCAGTGTCTAAAACTCAGTGTCGCACTTCAATTGTCTGACGAGTCCACATAGCAGTTTACTTTATATGTACACTTTACAATTCATTCAGTCCTTTACAAAACGCCCTCTATATTTATTTATATGGACAAACGTCGTACTCCTAGTATCGAGTAATTAAATTTAAAAAACGACGGTGTAAAAATAAAAAAGTTTGTGTTAAAGATTGGATAAAAAAAAACTGGGCGCTTTTTAAAATTGATTTTATATTCATTATTTAACTGAGTTCTTATATTG
>JAGFPH010004034.1:113724-131106 GCA_018207615.1 Philaenus spumarius | reverse complement strand
TTTTCAAAATTAATGGATGAAAAATGAAAATCCTTTTCAATATCACACTTAATATTCATAGATACTTTTTGTAAATATTTTTCAAATAATTATGCACTGTCACTGGTATTTCAAGTTTACTAACATCATTTACATTTTCAAGTTGAGCACACACTTTTCTTGAACGCAAATTAAATAAACGATTTGGTGGTGACATTGTCCACAGCCCTGTTACTTCTGTTTACAGCTCAATTTTTCCAGTGATATGGACATAGCGTCTAATCCTGTTACAAGTTTTTTAAAACGATCTACAATCTCAATAAATGACGTTTTTGAACATTTTATTCCAAAAATGGAAAGATCAAAGGTTTTTGCGCTAATTAATTGATTAGAAAACTCGTCGAATTCGAAATAAGTTTCATTTTGAAAGAAATATAACAATCCATTTCTATATCTGAAACATGAGTCAATACAATATGGTATACCTGAAAATTTGTCATATATTAAACCATGATTTTTAACTTTAAATGAGCATTAATTAATTTCGGCGTAGTAAATTTTATTATAAAAAATAAACGTAGGACCATTGTATGTATTAACCACTCCATTAATAATAGCTGACTTTGGTATGTTTAAATCTACGCAACTTTTTGGATAATCTCTTATAAGATTTAATGAAGGAAATTCAATCATATATATTTGACAATCAATAAAAATAACTATTTCATCTGTAGGTCTTTGATAAACATGAGATATTCTTGAAAAATTTTGTGGGAGAAAAGGCAGCCAATCAGGTAAATACAAAACACTGTGATACACAGTTTCCTCTAACTTAACCAACTAAACCCATTTCTCATGAAAAATGTATAAATGATTATGCACTATTAGAAAAGTGTTAATATTTTTTAGATTACATAAATTTGGTTCTGCAGATGTAACAATTGTAGGAAGAGTTGACATTATAGGTCGCAAAGTTGTTGTTGTTGTTGTTAAAACATGTGAACGGGGAGGCCAGTATAAGCTTTGTATACCTAATATATCATCATATCCAAGATCAATTATTTTGTCATTGTAATAAGGAAACATGATAGCTTTACGATCATTTGAATGTTTTAAACCTAATGCGTGTCCAATTTCATGCACTAAAACATGTAATAAATTTGATTGATCAGACAAACAATCTCGTTCATATCTCTCTGAACACCAATTCTCTTCATTGTCCACATGTATTTCTACAGTCGATCCATCGGCAATCGGGAAAAAAGAATGTGCCAATACACCGCCTCTACCATCAAATGGATATGGACAATAGTATTGACTTAGTTTCTGATATTTATGTATAACATATTTGTTCGATATCAATATATCCGGACTATATATGCTATGTGTAAATGAAAGATCGGAATTAATTTCCCATATTTTAAACGCACGTTCAGTTATTTTTAATACATTAGAATTAGCATAAGAATAATGCCATTTGAGATGTGACTTTTCCATTTGATTGTAGCAGCAGAAAAACCAGATACATCATCTCGTACACCGCAACGTCTGAAGTTCATTAAATTTAACGTTTCATTATTTAACTGACCATCTAAAGTTAAATTATAATACTCTTGAAAAATAAACAAAGCGTTGGAAAGTATTGTATCGTTGACTGCAGTCAACGTTTCATTGCTATTTCCCAAGAATCCAAAGATTTGAAGATACTGTAATGCTTCTAATGTATTATTATTCGTATACATTTTACTCTCCGTTAGCAATAATATTAGTAAAAAACCAACCGGGTACTTCATTATTAAGAAAACGTCTTAACTCTATCACTCTAACTTCACTACTGACTGTATCATTCGCTGTAATCAACGTTTCATTATTACTGCCCCTTCAATTTTTCGGTTATGCATGCTGTACAACAACGGTGTATGACAGGTTTTTAAAAGTAACAATTATATTTTACGATAGTTCCTAAGGTATTTTGGTTAGATTTTACTAATCGTACTTTTGAGATAAATGTATTCTATGTAAAAATATGATGACGAGGTATAGTCGAATTTTACAAATCGTATTTTTGAAAGAACGAAAGGTAAATTTTACGAATCGTACTTTAGAAAGAACGAAAGGTAAAATTTAACGAATCGTACTTTAGAAAGATCGACGATAGCTGCATTTGTATTGAAATATTGATTTTTGCCCCTTCAATTTTTCGGTTATGCACTCCGCACCTCAATTAATCCCAATTAACCCCAATTAACCCCAATTAACCCCAATTGACCCTAATTGACCCCAATTAACCCCAATTAACCTCTAATTAACCCCTAATTAACCCCTAATTAACCCCTAATTAACCCCAATTAACCCCAATTACCCTTTCAACGGTTATGCACTCCGCACAACAGCGGTGAGTATTATTTGAAACTGAAGGGGCTGACGTTTTCGGTGTTAGCCGCATTTGTATAGAAAGGTCCCAGAAATGACAAATTCTATCTACTATGCGACATACACAAAAAGCCAAATTACGATCTCTCACACAAGACAAAAAAAAGGTCAATGACAAACTGTATTCCATTTCATTAAGAAATCAGAAGTACCAACAGACAACCGGCAATTCACATGACGGAAGCACAATTCCACTAACTTCAGTCAATGTTGAAACACAATACCCATCACAGGAGATAAACACAACGGACTTCACCGCAGGTCAACAGCACGAGGAAAATAATGGCGTCAATGCACTAGAATTACAGCAATCGGTGCAAAAACAAAGTGCTCTAGATTTATACAGTATATTTCATAAACAATATTTACACCAAAATGGTGTACCTAAAGCTAGGAAATCGGAAAATGATGTAACATGGGATGTATATAATACCCTATTTTTAAACAAATCTGAAAATTCAAGAGTTTGCACAATAGATGTAACATTTGACACATTAGATGAACAAAACATTGAATCAATCATAGACTCAGGTGCCAATGTATCCATATGTAATTATGATCTAGTAAAACAAAAACCACTAACATGTCAAACTAATACAATAATAAAATCTGCCACAAACAATAATCTAAAGATCCATGGAGAGATAACATTACCATTTAAAATAAATAATATAAATTTCACAAATAAATTTTATGTTGCATCAGGAATAAATGCAAAAATGATACTAGGCAATAACTTTCTACTAGCAAATCAGGCTAAAATAGACTACTGTACCAAAAAAATAACCCTCAAAGCAAATAACCAAGAATGTGTAATAAATATGAATGAATCCTGGTTGGAAAATTTGAAAAATATAAGTTTAATAATAAATCACAACATAATAAGCAACCCAGAAATAAGAACTAATGAACACATTAAAATTGCATCGGGACAGAGTTTATGTATACAAACGATAGAAAATTATAATGAGCACATGGACTTTGAAACGGACAGACACTTAAGGGAGCAAAAACAAATTCATGCCTATATATCAAATCAAGACAATCAATACTATGTTCATATATACAATGCGTCAAAAAGACCGCAAACACTGCTTCCTAGAACACTTATAGGCCATATAAATAAAAATAAAGAGGAACCACAAATTTATGAAAACTTTAACAAAAAAATCACACCCGCACCGCCTACACTACAGGAAAACTCAAATAAAGAACAAATTTATGATAAAAATGGAGTGCAATTTCAAATTAGTGAAAATTTAACCGAGACACAACACAGACAAGTTACAGAAATAATAAAAAGACATAAACATATATTCACAACAGAGGTCAGGGACCTAACACCAGCCAACATAAAACCAGTAAAAATACAGACTATCCCAGGAAATTCAGGGGTAATCGTACCACCTTATAGACAAAGCAACCAAGAAAGAGAAATATTAAACCAAGAATTAGACAACTTAGTTAAGGCAGGAATTTTAGAAGAATGCCCAAATTTTTCCGAATATGCGTCACCAGCATTTATAGTTAAGAATCAGGATAATACTCACAGGCTAGTAGCAGATTTTAGGACAGTTAATGAACAAATAAAAAACGAAAATTTCCCCATACCAAGTTTGCAACTAATGTTCAGTTGCTTAACTAACTCACAATACTTTACAAAACTAGATTTGAAAAATGCCTTCTTCCAATTACAAGTTCATGAAGAAAGTAAACCACTGTTAACGATTAGAACACAAGACAGAATGCTACGATTTACCAGACTCCCTCAGGGACTGAAGGTTTCAACTGGTATATTCCAGAAAAGTCTAAACAAAATTTTGGCAAAACACCTATTTTCAAGGAGCCTTTCTTACTTGGATGATACGATCGTATTTGCACCAACATTTGAAGATAAACTAATTAACCTAGAAGCCGTTTTAAATGAATTAGACATAGCAAATTTAAAATTAAACACAAAAAAATGTAAATTTTTCTACAAAGAAATTGAAATATTAGGTCACAAGGTCTCAACTGAAGGGATTGAGCCTTTACAATCAAACATACAACCAATATTAAACTTTACACAACCAAAAACATTACGAAATATAAGGGCCTTCCTAGGAGTTTCAGGCTTCTTCAGAAAATTTATAAAAGACTACGCAAAAATTACACACCCTTTAACAGAACTTCTCAAAAACCAACAAGAAAAAAACTCTAAAATAATTTGGACAGAAAATTGTAACAAAGCTTTTGAAGAAATAAAAACAATATTAACCAATCCGCCATTGCTATCACATTTCAAAGAGAACAGAAACACGCGAGTTTACACAGATGCGTCAAACATAGGAATAGGAGCTGTACTAACACAAATAGACCCAAATAATAACCAAGAGTTTCCAATCGCTTACCTCTCTAGAAAATTAAAACCTCATGAAACGAGATATTCGACAGTAGAAAAGGAAATGCTAGGACTTGTATATGCTATAGAATACTGGAGAGAATATTTATTAGGAAGAAAAATCACATGTTTTACAGATAACTCTGCACTACAATATTTTCAGACTTTTAAAAATCCGTCAAATAGATTAGGCCGGCTGGCAACCAAACTTGTAGATTACGACTTAGATATAAGATACAAAAAAGGAAAAACAATGGGTTTACCAGATTTCTTATCAAGACAAGAAGCAGAAGAAGAAATCCCACAAAACTTTGAAGATGTATTTCTAATAAACGCTGACACACAAAACTTAGAATTGAAACAATCACAAGATCCATATTTGAAACAAATTAAGCTTGCACTTTTAAACGTAGATAGGAGTAACAAAAAAATTAATAGAGCATCCAGACATTACATTATAGAAGACCAAATTATGTATTACAAGCAGTTCAATGGGGAAGAAACAACCAAACTTTTAGCAATACCAAACGAACTTAAACAGGAAATTTTAAGACAAGCACATGACAGTCCTTTAACGGGTGGACATTTTTCATACTTTAAAACAATAGCAAAGATAAGAGATAGATACCACTTGCCAAATTTAAATAAAGACGTACAAGATTATACAAAGTCTTGTGAGACCTGCCAAAAACGGAAAATCCCAACTAGAAAGCCATACGGGCTACTAAAACCAATATTAGCAACACATAGGCCTATGGACAGAATAATAATAGATTTTATAGGCCCAATTACTTCATCTTATGCTTACAAATATATATTAACATGTACGGATGTATCCACGAAATATGCGTGGGCATTTAAATGCAAAACAGCAGATGCCAAAAACGTAGCTGAAAATTTAATAAAATTGATATTGACACATGGAAAAATGAGAATACTACAATCAGATAGGGGTACGCATTTTAACAATGAAATAATCAAACACTTAACAACTACACTAGGGATAAACCAAATTTTCAGCAGCGCATATTCACCACAAACACAGGGATTAACAGAAAAATTCAATGGCACACTCGCCAATATGTTATCACATTACGTACACGAAAAACCGAATTCATGGTCAAAATATATAGACAAAATTGTATACTGTTACAACTCAACGAAACAAACAAGCACCGGTTTCACGCCAAATAAACTTATGTTCGCTTTTGAACCAAACGACCCCATGGAGATCATTCAAATACAAGAAAACCAAAATTACGACATCCAACAACATCTAAAACAAATTCAAGAAATTAGAAAAACTTTACCCAAAATAATTCAAAATGCCCAAGAAAAACAAAAATTTTATTACGATAAGAAGAGAACCGACTTTGAATTCCAACAAGGGGATGAAGTCTTAATAAGACGCGAGTTCCACGGAAAAACACCCACAAAATTTGATATGAAGTATACGGTTCCATATACAATTATAAAAAAAAATTAATAAATTAACATATCAAGTAGAGATATTAAGATATGGAAGACTCCAAAATGAACCAATACACATTTCCAGAATGAAAATGTATCATAGAAGGTCATAAGAACAAAAAAAAAAAAAAATATATGTTATGTGTAAATTTAAGTGTCACAAGTAGATAATAACTCGAGATCTGTCTATATTTAATATTGTAGAAAATATAAATAAGTTGCATGTACTAGCTTTAAGAGTTGTACTAATTAAGAATATTTAAGGCATTAACATGAATTGTATTGTAAACAAAAACATTTTTTAAACTAAAGCCTTGTCAACATATCTGTTGATGGTAAACGTTAAAATAAATAAATAAATAAAAGCTATTAAATAGTATACATTTCAAATTAAATAAGTAAAACCAATAACTATTAAATCTTAAATAACATTGCTTTCAAGAGTAAACAATAGCTTTGAGATCTGATTTATAAAAAAAATTGTAAACATTTAAAGAGACTTACGCCTACGATTAGTAATGTCATGTGTAAACTAAGGTAAAAACAAACAAAAATATATGTATACATATACATATATCAAGAAATCTGTCTATATATTAGCATGTATGTTGTAGACTTAAGGAATATGTACCAAATTTAAGCACTAATAACAAAAATGTATTTTAATCTCATTTTAACAGGACAATAAATAATAAATAGGAATTTATTGTTAATAGGACTAAACAACATATAGGAAAACCAACTAAAAAAATAAAAATTGTTTTCCATTTTAAAGTTAGTATTTAACCAAATAAAATCAATAAAACAAAACGCATTGAATAAACCTTTCAAAATTAAATAATAACTCGAGATCTGTCAACACTTAAAGTCATGAGCACATAACAAGTAGGTATATAGTGTAGTTCAAATAATGTGTAAAAAAAAAGAGAAAAAAAACACTTTCTGAAAAAGCGGAAACAGGGGAAGGGGGAGGAGACGTCCTTGCCGCCTAACCTAGTAACTCCGATAACAATAGCGAAGATATAAAATTGGACTAAAGCATTGATCACGCCGAAGTCCCGTTTTTATATTCAGCACTTGAACAAAACAATTGGTCGGATATCATAGAAAACAAGAGAATTATGCTTTACATCATAATAATATGGGCAAGTATACTAACGATACTAATACTAATACAATGCTACATACTACACATCCTGAAGATAAAATTAAAAGCGCAGAAACCACAAATAACACCAAGAGACTACCAAAGGCAAGAATTAACAACTTCAAATTAAAACCATTCAATTATCACGTCTAAATCCAACTCAAAATTCAAGTACAAATAAATTCCTTAAAACCAATCACTCATATCCTCTTCAACAAAAAAATATCCTATCACAAATGTCATATATATACTTCCAGCCCAAATACCACACATAAACAACAAGTTCACAAACAGAGAAATCTAAACGTCAGCAGAATCTAATGTGACAGCAAGATCGACGTCAGCAATTCCACAGACACTAGGTCAAAGCTATAAAACGACTTTACTTCAAATAACAAAGTGATACTCCACTTAAAAAAAAACAAAAAAACAAAACAAAAACAAACAAAACAAAACAAATTGGTGGTACAATTTCATATGGGGTGAGGGAGTGTAAGGATTGGGGTAAACAACTTACCCCAAACACTTTAAAATAAAATAAATTAAAAACAATTCAACACAATAGAAGAAGTAGATCGAAATAAATTAAAATTTTAAGAACAAAAGAAATTCTAATCGTAAGCAAAGAGGAAGTCAGACAGGAAACCGGGAGTCAGGTTTCTAAAATTAGAACGAACTGTGGAACCTGTCGATGATGCATCCACAAATTAATACAGGCATAAAAAACAGCAAAATACGGGCAAATTGAGCAGCCAATCAAATGGTCTAAATTCAAAAATTAACCAATGACATAAGAAGTAATACCCGCTTCCAAAAAGAGAGGTGGGAGAGGAAGAAAATTAATGCAAGAGTCTTGGTGGGCATTTGAAAGGAACAACATCGTGTTAAAAACAGTTTGGATAAATTCAACGCCATTTTAAACATTAAACATAAAATTAAAGCAGTAGTAAAAGGTGATTGTGAAGCCGAGAGTTCGAAAGTGTATTCAGTGTGTGGGAGTAAAAGAAATTAATAAATTTATGTAAAGTGTTTCGTGTGGGAGTAAAGGAAATTAATAAATTTATGTAAAGTGTTTGTGCGGGGTAGAAAGGAAGGAGAGAGAATGTAAGTAGAATAAAATTGTTTAAATAATTGTAAGACAGATTTCGAGGTAAAGAATATAGAGGCAAAACCATATACTAAACATTAATCTAATTAATTGAAAGATTTTCATATTTAATAATTCTAAATAACATAATACATGCAGGGGTGAGATCATTAGAATTAGCTGTAAATAGGGTTCATTTAGGAACACCTGAAAAGCAATTGGGGTTGATCTTGTGCATGTAAATAAAGGCTTGAAATCATTAATTTTGAAAGAGTTAAGTTCGAGGCGTATATAAATGAAAATTAGTGCTTAGATTTGAAGAGTAAAATTAGTATTAGTTAATCTAGATACAAAAGGGTAATTTCAGGTGTCAAAGAGTTTATAGAAAGTTAGTCGATTAAGTAGAATTTGTTTATTTGATTTCATGTATTAGAAAAGTTTAAAGAATATTTTTTATCAAGTTAAATAATAATTGTCTAATTGAATTGAATTCAGAGTCTGTAAATTAAGGAATTTTAGAAATCTAGTAAAACTCAATTTTAACTTTTGAACAATGTGTCTCTGTGATTATTAAAACCTATTGCTTTGGAGTACCTCTAGAGCCTAGCGATATTTTGATTCCTGACGGGAATCTGGTGGACGCCCCCAGACTGTTGAATTATTAAAAGGTAAAGTTACATTTCAGAATTAAATATGCATGACGTTTAAGACAAGAAAACGTCACACAATTAGAATTTAACCTCACAGAACAAAATAATCTTACATGATAGAGTCGCCCATTTACATAATCTTACAATATTTATAATCTTTATTATTGTACACATTTACAGAGTTAAAAATTCTGGTCAGCATAGTTAGGTAGGCCTAGATAAGCAGGCTATAAAGTTGTTTTTAAGTAGTTTGTTTTTTAAATGGTGTATTTCTGATGTGTATCTAATTACTCAACCTGTGATTTTTCACGGGGGCTTACTAGTTCAAAATATTATTACGTTATTAATAAGTTCCTTGGAAGTATAAGTTAACTACGGTTTCAAGTTAAGAAAGTACATGCAGATGATGTGATTCCCTTAACCGTCAAATAATTGTTATTACTAAATGTGTAGTTTTAGACAGACAAAATAAATTTAAGAGAATAAAAATAAGAGTGAACTTCTTAGAAAAGTATTAGTTTGGTGCATCAACATTGAAAAAGCTGGAAAATTAATTTAACAAAGTTTAATAAATGAGAAAAGGACCTACATGATTGAATTAATAAAAAAAATAAACGAAAGCCGCACTGCCGCATTACTACAGCCGAATTTTCTTATCATTGAAATCATTTACCGGGAGCATCCTATAATTTTTTTCCTTGTTCCGGGACTGTGCCAAAAATACATTTGCACAGGATTAAATAAATTTAATTGCCTTTTGAATGATATAACTCAGAAATTGTACTCGGGCTTTTGAATTGTAGAAATTGCGCAAAAAAAACATGGATAATGCAAAAATCATTTATCATTAGCTTCCTATGATTTTTGTTCCTTGTTCTAGGAATTGTAACAAAACTACCTTTACACATGATTATAGTAAATTTAATTGCATTTCGAATGTTATAACTCACAAATTGTACTCGGGCTTATGAGTGGGAGAAATCAGGAGAATTTCCTCGCTCAAGCTTTGCCGTTTTAAGTTGAATATTCCGCCTTTTTGCATCGAATCGAAAAATAAAAATATCCGTGTATGGAAAATTCACCAAAAATTCAACAAATTATAACCAAATTTGATACAACTTATCAAAGTGGGAAACAACATTTACTTACACCTCACATACCTACCCAAAAACGATTTATCGCCGCCATTTTGAATCGAATCAAAAAATGTGTATCCGATGAAAATTTTTTCACCAGGATTTTTTTACTGTAAAATTTGCAACTTTAAACCATAGTTACTACCACTTATCAATTAATAAATTAATGAATTTTGGGTATCGTCTCCAAACGGTCTGAAAAGCAAAGAAACTAAGTGGTACTCTCCTCCTACCTACCGTTTTCAAGCTGGTCGTATGAAAGATCTTATTTTCTTCGAAAATCTGAAGTATTGGATCAAACATTCGATTCACCGTGTAGCCGAAACATTCGCTGCGCCATCTATCGAACATACTTGCCCCAAACAGTCTGTACAACGTTGGAGCGAGCGTTCGTAGCATCTTTTAGATCCGGCTTTAGACTTAAACATGTATTTCAAAATGGGTTTAGCATAAAGTATGTTAAACTCGTTCATCACTTGATTCGACGAAAAAACTATGAATTTAAGGCTGTATTTACAAAACTATAATCACAAAATTATGATGGATAAACGTCATAACATTTAAATTGGTGCCCTTAACTGTTTGATACCTCAAACCAAAACATATTCGATGCATTATTTGAGAATATTTAAACCTACGAAGCCAATTTCAAAATTGCTACTAAAACTTTAATGATCCTCAGCGTGCAGAGGTGGATACATTAACACACACATCATTTATGGTGTGAAATAAGAAAGGCGTTTATATATATAAACATACTAGCTGGCCCGATCCGGCTTTGCACGGATAGACAAATCAAAGTTAAATGTATATGAACAAAAAATATATACCAATAAATATATTATACTATGCATTTCTTATGGGAATTTTTAGTAACTTTGACCCTCTCAAACCCCCCCCCCCCAAATTCGAATTTCTTGAAAACCTTTCTTAGCGAGCACCTATGGCCTTATAGGAAGCTACATACCAAATTTCATTCCAATCCGTTTGGTAGTTTTGGAGAAATCGTGATTTAGTAACTTTAACATCCCCAAACCCCTCATAAAATTTCGAATCTTTTGAAAACCTTTCTTAGCGAGCACCTATGGTGCTAGAGGAAGCTGCATAACAAATTTCGTTCCAATCCGTTCTTTGATTTTTTAGTAACTTTTACCGCCTCAAACCCCCCTAAAATTTCGAATTTTTTAAAAACCTTTCTTAGCGAGCACCTATGGCCTTAGAGGAAGCTACTTACCAAATTTAATTCCAATCCGTTTGGTAGTTTTGGAGAAATCATGATTTAGTACTTTGACATCCCCAAACCCCTCCTAAAATTTCGAATCTTTTGAAAACCTTTCTTAGCGAGCAACTATGGCCCTAGAGGAAGCTACATACCAAATTTCGTTCCAATCCGTTCTTTGGTTTTTTAGTAACTTTGACCCCCTCAAACCCTCCTAAAATTTCGAATCTTTTGAAACTTTTTCTAAGCGAGCGCCTATGGCCTTAGAGGAAGCTACATACCAAATTTCATTCCAATCCGTTTGGTAGTTTTGGAGAAATCGTGATTTAGTAACTTTGACACCCCCATACCCCTCCTAAAATTTTGAATCTTTTGAAAACCTTTCTTAGCGAGCAACTATGGCCCTAGAGGAAGCAACATACTAAATTTAGTTCCAATCCGTTCAGTAGTTTTTGAGAAATCGTGATGAGTCAGTGAGTGGTATTTGGCATTTATATATATAGATTTCCTTGCCTTCTTTCAACACCTAATTGAAATCGCGAATTTAATTGGACCGACTCCAATGAATTGCTATGGCATTGAAAAGACTTAGTTATGTGTAATAATTGGTTTGTTCAACCCAGCATGCTGTACCAACACAGTAAACACAGCAATATTGTTCATTTGCTGTCATTATCTTTAACTAAACTATTATCCTTCATCCGATTGTTTTCACAGTTAACTTACACCATCCAATAGAGAATCAAAAGGGTTACAAAAATGGTATCTTGACATTTTTGTTAAAATGTACTGTTATTGAGTAATTTAGGTTTGAAATTTTCAAACAGCCGCCATTTTGAAACGCATGATTGGATTTAAACGCTTATTTTCCTTGAGATATATCAGTGTTACGTTAAACTTCATGCAAAGTTTGAACTCAATCAGTCAAACCATTCTCTAGATATGAATTATTTTGTACAAAAAACAAAATGGCGGATATCTGGAAAACTAAGCTTTTTCTGGCCTATGTTTGTATGTACTTTTTTCTTGCTGTTTTTATGACGAATCATAACCCAAAGTCCTGAAAGGTTTTTTTACACCCTGTATAGACAACGTAATAAAGTCCAAGGGAATTCAACATTCTGAACGTCAGCTGAACTGAAGGAAACCGAATTAGCAATTCCTTTAACATTATTAATGATATAAATTATTGTACCCCCGCCATTGGCGGATCCAGGGGGGCTGTGGGGGCTGCAGCCCCCCCTTTGGGTTATTATATTTGTGTTTAATCGTCTAAGTGGCAGACTGCTCAATTAAAATTGAGTTGTCTCAGACAACACAACTTGTATCGAATATTTTACCCACTAAATATTATCAAATCTCAATAAAACAAAAACCATTGGAAATAAAATGTTTTAAATTTCAATTTTTGTATTTACAAATTTCTTCTAAAAAGTATATTTACATATGTAATCATCGTTGTAAAATTGTATTTGCCTAAATCATTATAGATGCCGCGCTAGAAAACTTAAGGAAATGACTCAAACTCATCACTTTTTAAAGGCAAATAATCATTAGACAGACTTGTTTTGACAAGAAGAAGATAAGGACACCACTGGATTTGTCAAGATTTTAACTATCTACCATGATCTAATCATTCTCCACTCTTATAGTTTCTTAGATATGAATTTGTCTGTAAACCCTTGTCATTGGACAGTTTTCAAAAAATGAGAAAGCACATTTTTCAATCGATGTGTATCGATTACAAATCTATAATCTATATGCAGTGCTCGTATGATAGTTTTTATATCGATTTGAAGTGCAAGTTCTATATTTTCGTTTAATATAAGTAAAACCTGGTTTAGTGTTCCGAACTATTCGTGTATTTCCGTAAAATATGTACATTTTCAACGCCCTAGGCGCGTTTGCCGTTACCTTTTCATATCTGGCTGGAACTATTTACTATAAGTTTGTGAGAATTTTGTTTAGTTGTTGTAATTTAGTGAAAAAAGTTTTTAGAATAAATATATTAAAAATTTTCAAGTACAGTACAACCTCGTTAAATTGGACCAGCCGGAACCACGGCCGATCCGACATAACGAAAAACCGTGTTAGCCGGAGAAAGAGTATAAAACATCAAACAATGAAAATACACTGAATACTTACAATATTTTCCTTTATTACGGAGAAAAACACTATAAAAATATTAACTGGTCACAATAAAACGAAAAACACTTCTGTGGACTGTCTGCTTTTTGGGGGAAAAGCTTGTAAGTTTCTGTTGCGTCAACTTCGAGTAACGTTTACGTGCCGCACGGCAAACAAACTCGGCGGAAACACGATCACCGAGCAGTACGCTACCATTATGCGCTCGTATAAAGCAATAGCGCTACCAAAATGCATATTTTTATTTATTGCAAAACCGGTCCGGGTTAACCGGAGATCCGACTTAAAGGGGGCCGATAACGAGGTTGTACTGTATACAGTTCAATTCTATGATTCTCTACAATTTGTTATGATAAAACTTTATTTTGGGGTAAAGCATATAATCCTTAATTCCTATTCAAAATAGGTGATCGTGAAATAGTCTAAAAAGACGTTTTCAAGCCCTGTATTCCAGAAAAAAATATTCCATACCCCCCTCCCGAGACAGCCCTCTCCTTGAAAACCGGCTGGATCCGCCCATGACTCCCGCCCTATATTAGTTTTGCAATTTAGAAAAACTAAACAATTTACAAGTTGTAAAGTTTTATCTAATATTGCTCAACCTAAATTCCCAACAGTAAAGTAACATCCGTTCGCCTATCACCAGTTGATAGCCAGGTTACAAACGTATAAAAAAAGTTCCTCCTCAAAAAACACAAAATAAAACAAGTCTGAAGTAGTTAGACCAATCTAGCCCATGAATGTGTTAAACGATACCACTATTTTTTAAGTAATGAGTATCTCATTGATCTGCCAGTGATTTTTGACGGGGATTGCTACTATATAATAAAGTAGAGTGCAAAGTTCTTAGACAATTTATTGTTGGTTCAGAATGCAGATTACATATTGTAAATTTAAAATATTTATTTTTACTTACATTTAAATGTTTACGCATATACACATAACAAATTAAATACATTTCCTACTAGCAATATAACCATTCAATAAGTATAAACATAATGTTAGTGTTGATTTATATAAATTTTATGTATTAAAATTTAATAAACGATACCAGGAACTGGCACATACTTTCTCAGTCACTGTGACTTCATAATAATTGTAGGTGGGGTAGGAGAGATGATTTATTAAAGTAGGAGATTAGTTTTCTAGAGAGAAAACTATTCTATCGATTTCGAACAAATTTGCACCAAACACGTCAGGCCTGTATAGATGCACGAAAAAAGGTTTTGAAAAATTTTGAAAAACAACGCCCTTTATGGCCGAAAACCCCCGAAAATCAGTTATTATTATTATTATTATTAGCTAAACGAGAATTTTTAGAAAGATGGGGTTTTTTTGCATATGGTAGGTTTTATTAAAGGCTACAAATAAGCCAAATTTTATCAAAATCGTTAGAGGCATTTTTTATAAAAAAATAATAACTGTTTTTTTGGGGGTCTTTTCGCCAAAAAGGGGATTGCTTTTCAAAAAATTTTCGAACCGTTTTTTTTGCACATATACAGGCCTAGTTGACATAAATTTGTTTGAAATCGATCGAATAGTTTTCGCTCTAGCTTTGTATACATACAGACATACATTCACACATACAAACATACATACATACCATACATACATACAGACAGACATTTTGTAAAAACAACTTTTTTGGACTCTGGGGGTCCCAAAACGGATATTTCCACAAAAATCTCAATATAAATTTTGTTTGCGATCACTATACTTTCTCTATACTATATAGTACAGTGAGAAAGTAAAATGAAATATTGATTGTACGAACGAAATTAGTAATATGCAATGCATATAACTAAATATAAATTCTGATTTATTGATGGATAGGTGCGGTTGTTTAAAATATAGGTTACGCATTGTTTATAGGTTGATTAAAAGAAACGAAACTATATTATAGAAATTTACTCGCATCAAACGCCGGCACATTCCATTTTATTACTTGGATGGTGTTTTTTATAATTCATTAAATTTAATTGAAAAGTAATAAGGAACACATAAATGAAGAATAAACAAAACTACAAATAACTTGAAGCAATGTATTATAATAATTCGACCACGCAGCTGAACCGATGACGTGGATTGAGCGAATTTCCAAAATTAAGTTGGTATGGTTTAGGGTTTCAACCAACTGTTTGGGAAATTTTTTCACTCGTGATTGTTTGTTTGTATCGCAGCCTAAAACCTCAGCTCAAGCACTGCTTCGTTCCGCTCACAGGAGGAAACTCGTTTTTTGAGTTTTCACCTCCGGTTGATTTGAACCGGGTACTTTTACGATGTTTTACGTTTGTAAAATATTCTCCTACAGTATATTTGTTACCTATAAAACACCAGTATTCTACTACGAACAGTCTCAAACAGTTTATACTTCAGTTCAAACAACGTGCTTCTGTTTGTTGGATATGTTTGGCTAACGAACTCGTCCGGGCGACAGACCGACGTGAGTACCGAATCGGATTGAAAATTCGGTCGTTACACTGCGAACACTTTAGTAAAATTTTTAACGATGCACAAAACGTGTTCTGGGTAACATGATCGACCTTCGGACTCACTATAAGAGTAACTGTAATAGTTCATCTTTCCTATGAGTATTCGCTAATAATGGATGTTCAGAGAGGTGGAAAATACGTGCATGTATATACCATGTGTCCCAAAGTCCCCCCCCCCCTATTATTTTTTGTATTAATGGAAATAAACAGATTTGCTTTGGGGATTGTTAACATGAACAAAAATTGAGTTTTTTTTTTGTGTATCGTAAATTTCTACCCTAACCCCAAAAAATGGGGCATTTTGGAGGTAAGACGAAAATTTTAAATGAGAACCCCTATTGAGTGACACCTCATTTTAAAGGCCTTGATAAAAGAAGAAGATCGGCGCAAAGCGGCGATCTATATGTTGACTTCGCACGCCAAATCCCGTATTGTGAGAATTTTCAATACACAATGCATTGCGTGCTTCGCACGCCAACCTCCGTACTGGGAGGATTTTCAATATACAATGCATTGCGTGCTTCGCACGCCCACCTCCGTACTGGGAGGATTTTCAATATACAATACATTTCGTGTTTCGTTGGTGTAAAGTATTTTTGTTGAACCTTTGTAGTTTTCTTATTTAATAGATCAGATCAAGCCCACAACTCACAAGAGAGTAAGGCTGTAACCTACTGCATCCGTGTGTATTGTACGTTGTAGTTTAATCAAGAAAATCTAAATATCAGTATATGCGTGCAATGCACAATGATGTAAAATATGTTGTTGGATCCTCTGTTGTGTTGCCTATTATAACCCCCTAATCCCCCCCACCCACCTACGGCCTTGTTACTAACTGGCATATTATTTTTCTTTGTTTCCTAAAATAATATATTATAGGTTAGTGTACTACGCTCGTACAGGATGTTATACCTAAAATACAAAAATTACTCATACATAGATCTGTGTTACAGATGTATGTATGAGTAATCTGTAGACCTTGTTCTCCGTAGTTGAATAGACTGGTGTTGTGCCTATTTGCGTCAGAATTTTAAAATATATTTTTTCCACGTGTCCACGTGCTCCACGTATACTTCTGTAAGCAGATACACGTGTCCACGTGCTCCACGTATATGTCTGTAAGCAGATACACGTGTTTACGTGCTCCACGTATACTTCTGTAAGCAGATACATGTGTCCACGTGCTCCACGTATATGTCTGTAAGCAGATACACGTGTCCACGTGCTCCACGTATATGTCTGTA
>JAGFPH010004034.1:81953-110338 GCA_018207615.1 Philaenus spumarius | reverse complement strand
ATATTTCTCGTACATCGAGCGCCCAACGCTTTTTTTTACAATAATGCTAGTATTTATCGTTTATTATTGTTTTAAGCTTATTTTTGAAAAATTATTTTTAACTTTTTAGTTTGATATGCTCTAAAAGCGTGTTTTTTAGTTTTTTTAAACTATATTTATTTATAGGAAAATGTATGTAAATACAAATCAGGTAAGTACTGTTTTGTAGGCCTACTCATAACTCGCGAAATATTAGCACGGGTCAGCTGATTTCAAGCTTAAAACAATTATAACCTTTAAGACAAAAAAAAAAAAAAAAAAAAAATTTATAGGAGACAGCTGATGGAAATATTATAGGAAACAGCTGATGTTTGTCATATGTATCCTATTGATTTTAAATTACATAACCCCAACGTTAAAAATTTTCAATTTTCAATTTTCAAATGAGTTTTTCAGAAAAATACGAGTTTTCCTGAGGTAGTGGTTTTCACCAATCAATTTTTTAGTCCCAAAAGCCTCTAATCCCAAAGTTTCAGCAAAATCCTTCCGCTGGATCTCGAGATTGCTCGTACAAACACACAGACAAACAAACAAACAGACATTGCTCATATTAGAGTATAGGATTTGTAAATTTAGTCCTAAAAATTCATATCAAACAATTGAATAAAATAACAGATAATATAGCTGTTTGCTCCAATATTTCCATTAACAGCTGATTTCAAAATTTGAAGCAATTATTTTTGTATTTCTAGCTTTTAGGTTAGGGTTTTAAAGTGTAGACCTGAGCCTTGCTGGTTCTTTTAACCATTATTACAACTGCTGTTATGAAATATAAGAAATAATTTGATTTGAACATTTATCATTATTTATTATTTTAATTTTGAGGTAATTATTATTAATCATATAACTTTATTATAAATAAAACATAACATTTGTTTTTAGAAGGTTCCATTGGGGGTTGGCGTGCGGAGCACGCAGGGGTGTCCCCTAGTGTTGAATAAATCATTTAGAAAATAACCATTATATTTTACTTTATATAAGGTATTTTTACATGTTGACTATCAAATTTAGTAATAACATCTTCCTAATTTTTCAATCTATCATTTTGAAAACTAACTATTATTAATTTTTAGTTGTTTACGTTTCTCTTAATGTTTATTATATCAACACTACATGTATCTCCAGTAACATTTCATTGATGAATAAAATTGTATTAATAGTTTTATAGTTTAGTTTATTGGAACTAATTCTTCAATAAATATATATTCACTGCTGTAAGGTAAAGGTGAAGCATCAGAGTAGAAAGTAACTGTTTTAAGTTTTAGTTTTTAATCAGTAAATTGCATCATCTTCATTTATGATAAGAGTAATATTGAATCCATTTAGAATACAAAACCTATTAAATAATGAGAAAGATTTCCTAAAACCTAAGACTTTGCTTAATAAAATACATGGTTAAAAAATACGTACAAAAATTCAAGAAATGCTTAGTAAAAATAAAAATGCATTTAAAATCATTATAGAACTGTTTTTTGAGTATTAATTCTATATGACTTCTTTGAATTATTATAGCAATTTTGAAATTCAGATAGAATGCCATCAACATGTAAATAGTCTACTACAAAAGACATGTATAATTTAAAAATATATTTTTTGAAGTATATTATGTAAGGTTTTTTAGGTATTATTGTTTTTTTTACATATTTCTAAATGACTAGGCAAATCGTTTTTAGAATAATAATGTGAAACAAATCTTCTAAAAAAGTCTTACTATGTGATTTTGATAAATATTAGAAACTAACTATCAACAGAACTTATATATGTTATAAAAACCGCAAAAGCTATGATATTAAAAAAAATATATAACTATAGTTTTAGTTTAGCATTATAAATTTAAGATTTTAAAATTGCCAGGTGCGTAACTATTACTTTCTAGTATAGTAGGCCTATAGAGAAAGTATAGTGATCGCAAAAAAAATCGATGTTGAGATTTTTGTGGAAATATCCGTTTTGGGACCCCCTGAGTCCAAAAAAGTCGTTTTTACAAAATGTCTGTCAGTATGCATGTGTGTTTGTATGTATACAAAGCTAGAGAGAAAACTATTCAATCGATTTCGAACAAATTTTCACCAAACTTGTCAATTAGACCTTCATAGATGCACGAAAAAAGATTTTGAAATTTTTTGAAAAACAACCAACTTTTTGTCTAAAAAAAACCCAAAAAATAAGCTATTATTTTTTTATAAAAAAACGGCTCTAACGATTTTAATAAAATTTGCCTCATTTGTAGCCCTTAATGTATCCTACCAGATGCAAAAAACTGCAACCTTCTGAAAATTCTCGTTTAGCTAATAATAATAATTGATTTTTGGGGGTTTTTGGCCGAAAAGTAGATTGTTTTTAAAAAAATTTCAAACCCTTTTTTCGTGCGTCTATAAAAATCTAATTAACGTGTTTGGTGCACATTTGTTCGAAATCGATCGAATAGTTTTCTCTCTAGCTAATAATAATAATAATAATATTTATTAGTTAATCTCCTACTTAAATATCACCTCTCCTACCCCTCCTACAATTATGAAGTCGCAGTGAATCTGTTTAATAATTTAATTAAATATGTTTGCGAGAAAGTACGTGCCAGTTCCTGGTACCGTTTATTTTTATGGTATAATGTTAAATATTTCCAGAATCGTGATTACCAATTATGGCGATTGTTACCACTGTTCGCCGGCCTTTGCTTCGTTGGAGGAAAGTTTTTGAAAAGTATAAGGGCTGCAGTAAAGCTACTTGACGTAATTTAAATTAGTTGACCTTTCAGAAACGTAAACACGTAAATAGGAATCAAATTGTCTTGAAACTAGAAGATAGCAGCGAGGTTACTGATCCGACTCAAATTGCCTCTGGCATTTAATTCACATTTTCTTGGAAATATAGTCAGTCTAAGAGATAATGCTAAACAAGTTGATAGAGTTGAAGGTTTTAATCCTCGTATTTATTTTGACAGAAATGTCGACTATGTTTATCTAGTCACTTTATTTAACTGAACCTATAAATGTTCATTGAAGAAAAGGTAAATCTGCCGGCAGTGACCTTATTAATTAGGAGTAAGTAATAAAATATAAGGACCTCTAACTTAGATCGCAGACATTATTTTCAATCGGGAATTTTCCCAAGTTAGTTAAAATGTGTAGTTATAAAGTTACACGCAAAGTGAGCTCTAAATATTGTAATAGCTATCGGAATATAACTCTAGTTTATTGTTAAATAGGCAACAGTGTGTTTGAGTTGACGGTAAAGTTAGTATTATGTGCGTGATAATTACTAGGTGTTACTCGGGGATCTGTTTTAGGAGCAATCTTATTTATAATTTATAGGAGAATTAATATTCTCCGCAAGGCCAAATTCAAAGGTTCTCTTTTTTCTTTTGCTGGTGACACCAGTCTGAGATATACACGTGAGATATAAGAAAAAAAGTTTATATAAACACAGACCAGATCGTTTTCTAGATATCCGCCATTTTGTTTTTTGTACAAAATAATTCTTATCTAGAGAAAGGTTCGACTGATTGAGTTGAAACTTTGCATGAAGTTTAACCTAACAATGATATATCTCAAGAAAAATAAACGATGAAATCCAATCATGAGTTTCAAAATGGCTTCTGTTTGAAAATTTCAAACCTAAATTACTCAAAAACCGTACATTTTGACAAAAAATGTCAAGACACCTTTTTTGTAGCCCTTTTGATTACTTATCGAATGGTGAAACTGTGATACTCTTGATTGGATTTAATCGTTTATTTTTCTTGAGCTATTTCATTGTTAGGTTAAACTTCTTCATGCCAAGTTTGAACTCAATCAGTCAAACCGTTCTCTACACTCGATTCCACGTTCTCCGTGCAGTACAGGTCTTACGTTAGAATAGACATGCTACTACCATTACAGCAAACATCACGTTTATTGTCAAACGGGTTGCGTCAACTGTACGATCGTTGCATGGGAGTTGATGTTTTTTAGTTGGCTAGTACCGTCGAGACTGTCGTATGGATAACATGGCTTATGGGCGCTCTGTACTGCACGGTGAACGTGGAATCGAGTGTAGATAAGAATTATTTCGTACAAAAAACAAAATGGCGGATATCTTTAAAACGAAGCGTTTTCGAGTCTGTGTTTATATGAACTTTTTTTCTTATATTGACTCATAGAATCATTCCCCGAAGTTTGGCACTTTACTTATGGGACACCGTGTATAGGAAACACTGTTGGAAGGAAATGAGAGAAGAAACTACAGCGGATTGGTGTGCACTCACCTGGTGTTTTTCAAAACACAAAACTTTGCTCAGTCCTGAAAAGTCTAAATATGTTAACTTTAAATTGAGAGGTGAAGCGAACTTTGACTGCCCAATTAAATTCAAAAGTTTACATTGTGTAGCTTCCATCTTGTTGTGATACTGCATGTGTTGTTGTACTGCAATCTAGTTCCGTAAAATATCCAGGTAGAAAAACTCACACCTGAAGAGTTAATTAAATAATATTCTTTGATTATTTTTCTTTTTGAAAGATGTGTGTACTCTAAGTATTTTACGGCAAGTGTACTTGCTTTATTTTATAGAAGAATGAAATATGGAATTGCTGGGGGGGGGGGGTCTAATGAATTCAATTCAATTCAATTTATTTTATTTCCTTATAATAACAGTACAAAAATTTATATTTTTAATACAAGAAAATGTTCCCACATAGGCGTTAGCATCTGAAATATGCACAACGAGGAAGTCATATTTTAGGCCTAGTCTACATCAGAAATTACAATTTAAATGCAATAGAGGTTGAGAGGGAAGTGCCAAACGGAGGAATTCAAGTCAATGTCGGACTAGATTAACCCGGGTCAACAAATTAATAATGTATCAACACACTGAGTATTTACAATATTAGTGAGCGAGATAGGGTATGACAATAAACGAGGGTAAATAAATTTGCTACCTGTAAATGGATACAATGACATTCTCAGTAGTGTCCCTTCCCAAGTCCAGAAGCCAATTGGTAATATTTTTATTAAATGTCTGCAGTTTAAAGTTGTTAAACATACGTAAGTTAACAGGAAGATGTCTATATAAAACATGAGCTATGTAATTCGAATTCGTGACCGAATAAGTCTTACTTAATTTTTAATTAAAACTCCAAGCTATTTTGAGCTGCGTGTCAAACGTTGATGGTCGGTAATTTTGAAAATATCTCGGTAGTTTAAAAAAATATAAATTGCTATAGTTTTGACATAAAGTTGTCTCAGATTCATAACTTTAAATTCGTCAAAAAGTGTATCAGTAGAGAAACAACGGCCTTTGCGCGATGCAGCTTTAAGTATAGATTTTTGAACTTTGTTAAGAGGTTCAAGAATTGATTTAAAGGCACCCCCACCCTATTATGCCCCCCATAAATAATGGTTGACAATATGCATAATAATATAGTTTCAGCTCTTGAGTATTTAGGATTTCACTAAGGTGCTTAAATACATAAATGAATTTGCGTGTTTTTTGCTTTACATATTCGACATGTTCTGACCATTTCATCCGTTTATCAAACATTACCTCCAAGATACTTATAACAATCAGTGCTTTCAATATGTTCGCATAAACACTCCTTGTTAAGATAATCACCACAAGAATGCAGTTTTAAAGGATTTACCTTCAGAATATTAGGATGGTTCTTATAATTCATTACAGAATATATTACAAAAAATTTTTTTTTCACTACAACTTTTGAGTTTGGTACAACATAGAACATGTGTTCAGTTAGAATCATATTAAAAATAATTTCAACAAAGATAGTTTATTAAAACAATTTAGAAAATGGTTGCTTAAACTACCCGAGGTTGATTTCCTATTCAAAATTATTACAAATTTACTCATCACTTTAAATATCACTATATATTTAAAGCCGTAAGGAAAAAACATTTGGACAGTTCATCTGAGACTTCTACTGGGCCGATTTCCATGCGGTTTTTACCAAAACAAAGGTTTTCGGTTCTATATTAGCAGGTTTTATTTTTATTTTGAAAATATTTATTTTAAATGGGTCAAAAATGAAAAATATACTGTTCTTATGGAGATTTAACATGGGAGAAAAAGTCAACTTTTTCAATCCTTTGGACAGTTCGTCTGAGACTTCCACTGGACCGATTTACATTCAGTTTATACCAAATAAAAGCAAAACTTTTCTATATTAACAGGTTTTATTTACTTTTACGTCAACTTAATTTCTTAAATTTAAAAAAATCAACATTTCCAAACCTTTGCAATGATTTTATTTTACAGTTCTTCAATCAGCTGATTGTAAAGAAACAAGGTATTTTGTCTAACAACAGAAGAAGAGCAAACGCTCATATAATATAACAGCTGATTTCACCCAGCATCTGTACAAAACCTAGCGTAGATTGTATTTTGGGGTTATTGTAACAGTTACAATTAATTCATTAATAATGTAATTCTTCTGAAGTTGATTTTTTTTTTAAATATGAGTTATAAAATTAAGGTAGGCTATAATACGTTATAAGATTTGGTTTGAGGTTATAAAGTGAATATAAATACAACCTTTTATCAACAATGAATTTATTCAAATTTATACAAATTTATGAAAGATACCCTTTCGTTTAACTTCGGAAAAATACGTACATATTCGTATAACATATAAATATATTAAAGTATTAATTTCTTTATTACTATAATATTAATAACTTCTAAATCATTTGATAATCAATATGAAATAAAAACCAATTAAAAGATAATAATAATTTCTTTATCTTGATATATAATTAAGGCCTACATAAATACAACATTTTACAAATAGGCCTACAGTTTTAAATTGCAATATTTTTCATGGTAGTTGGCAACAGTATTATTTATGCAAGGTAATGGTTTTTTCTCCTTTCTTTCCTATCTGTATTGTATCCCAAAAAATTTAATTACTATAAAATATTAGTTAAATTCACTGATTGTCGAATCCATTTTTTCTTCTTTAACTTTTCTTCAAGAAAAGTAATTGGGAGGAAATTGCATTTTTGAAAGTACATTTTATATGTTTCGCACCATCTGTCTAGCCAACACATTATTAGTATTTCTAATTTTTAGGTTGGGTTTTTATTAAAGTGTAGGCCTGATCCTTGCTGACTCCCCCAGTTTTTCTTTAAAGAGATCAGTACTAAAATATGTTTTAAATGTTATGTGCTGTTTGTTGTTTATTTTACATAATATACTTACTGGGGGTGGTCAAAAATTTCAATGGACCCCTTTTGCCTAAGGAGAGAGGGTACTCCTTAACACGTTTACTGTTACGCAAATTTTGTATTTCCTATGCTAGGAGCTGACCTTTTATTTTTTACATTTATAGTCTAAATGAGTAAAAATTACTTTATTTTTTAATCGTTCTATTTAATAATCACTAATATTTTAAAGCGGACGCACATGTGCATCCATAGCATAACTTATAGGCTTAAAATTGCCGTGCGATGCTAGCAATTGTGTATTGAAAATACTCCCAATACGGTGGTTGGCATGCAATGCACTGTGCGTCGGCCGCTTCTCATAGTGTTCAATGTCAAGCTCACATGTGCGTCCTTAGCAGTGAACGTGTTAAGCCCATACCCCGGTCTAGCCCACCCCCTCCCGCCGCAGAAAATATCATATGGGCGTCCATGTCTATCAATTTCCCTCCTCAAGAGATTTGGAGGGGGTTGGGATTGAAAATGCTTAAATTCTATTTTGCTTTAGCAGATTAGTAGTGTATGTAAAAGTGTGAATTGTACAAGTTTGCAAATTTACACACAAATGCAGGGTGTCTCAGTATAGGTCGAGTTGTACGCCAAATTAAAGGTCTATCTTAGGAGAACAAAATGGCAGCTGTATAAAGTTACGTTTTGAACACATTGAATCAATCCGATGTGTACAACAAGGGCCGAAATGTATTCGTCGAATCGATTAAAATTTTAAAAAAGCCTGAAGTGCTAACTTACACTCTTTGGTCACAGTATGCTTCCACTTTGTAAAAATGCATGTTAGTAACATAATATATTAAGCTGTTTTGTATTGCAACAGAAATGCAAGCATTAAAACAAAAATATACTGGAGTTCTAACTTACAGTCTTTAGTCTCAGTATGTTTACCTGCAATATTGGGGTTACTCTTACGATTCTAGGTTAAACGTAATAAAAGATAACATTAATTCACTTGAACTTAACCTGAAAACGTAAATTGGTATCCATCCACAGATCGCAAAAATATATTGCTGGGCGTAAATAAAAAGGGTATTTGTTTACTTTAACTTGTCAATCAAAACTACTATAAACACACAAACCTGAACTTTTTTCTTAATAAATATAGTATTTATACACTTCACTGATGCCGGGAAACCAATATTTAACCATCTTCAACACGTACAACATTAAAAACTTTCAAATCAAAAGTTCGTTATGGAAATTTACATTGTAAAGTGCCGAAATGTTTTTCTCACCGTCCTCCCAGCGTTGCCAGATTGTTCTTGTTCTTTTTTGTGTATAAACGAACAGTTTATGCAACTCATTCTAATTATAAATAATGTGATAATAACTACGAAATATTATAATTATACTGTTATCGGCAACATACTGTGACTAAACAGTTTAGGTCAGTCCTCTGGTTTTTTTTATTCTAATTATATAAAATGATAATACGACGAAATATTATAATCATACTATTATCGGCAACATACTGTGACTAAACAGTATAGGTTAGTCCTCTGGTTTTTTTTTTATTCTATTATATAAAGTGATAATACGACGAAATATTATAAACATACAAGTATTATAATCATACTGTTATCGGCAACATAATGTGACTAAACAGTATAGGTTAGTCCTCTGGTTTTTTAAAAATTCTAATTATATAAAGTGATAATACGACGAAATATTATAATCATACTGTTATCGGCAACATAATGTGACTAAACAGTATAGGTTAGTACCGCTGTTTTTGTTTTTGTTTTTTTTTATTCTAATTATATAAAGTGATAATACGACGAAATATTATAATCATATAGATATTATAATCATACTGTGGTCGGCAACATACTGTGACTAAACAGTATAGGTTAGTACCTCTGGTTTTTTTTTATTCTAAAACTCGAACCTCCACTTTTTTTGATATTTCTCGAATGAGGCAACCTTTACTATCTAGTGACCTTGATTTATACACACCTTATTCAGTACAATAACCTATTGTTCGATTTGGCAACGTTGATGAACTTCCATTTTAAATACGCAGTTATACTGTACTTTCTATTGTCCGATGTATTTGTTTTCGTAATTTACGTATTGTTACATTATTTTCACATTTTCTTGCTTTGTGGATACTTTTGGGGTTAATATTGTTTAGTTTATTAAATTCTTACATGTTTGGTGTATGTGAAGTGATTTATTTTGTTATAATTACGTGAAATATCGCGGAAAAGTCGAAACTTAACCTATATAATTTCAACTTTTATTTCTTTCATAACTCCTACAAATATTATTTCCCGGGAAAATTTTTGTTGTTTTTAGAATCAGTTAGATGTGTTCTTTCATATTACATTAAATTCCCTTAGAAATCGATTGACAAATTAAAGTAAATTTTTACCATAAAAAGCATTCATTAAAATCTGAAACTATTTAGCCTGAAAATTTACTTACTTGAACTCGGGAAGATTTTACATATTTGAAATAAAAGTCAAACACTGCACTAAACGCACTTTAAACACAAATAATACACAATACACGCAGACTGCTTGATTAAAAACAATAGTCTTTGGACGCGCACAACCTAACCTAGAAATACTGATACTAGCCAAGGCCAACGGCAAACTGATTGTTGTTGTTGAAGAAGAAGAAGGGTAGTACGTTATCGTATGTTTTAAAGTAAACATGAGAAATAAAGAAGGCTGTGCCAGTGACCTCATCGTACATGTTCTCTCTCTTTCTATCTTTGTACAATACAGAGTACCTCAAAAGTCTGTGAACGGCGTTATATTTTTGTTTTGTAACCATTCCAGATTAAGCAACAAAACTTGGAAGGTACATCGTTTATCTAAAAAAAAAAAAAAAAAAAAAAAAAAACTGGGTGTGCTTAAGACCACGTTGGAAGTGATAACTTCTATGGCCGATTTATATTTTTATCAGTAGAGGAGAATAAGGGTCAACAAATTACACAAGTTAATATATTGTCTAAAAATATTATATCATAATTTTAAATTGTATAATAATTATATTATAATACATATAATTGTATATACAACAATTATAATTTTTATTATAATAATTATCCCTTACATTTTGAATTATTCATAGAATAATTCTATGTAGAGTGCATACACAAATATACCTCACTCAAATTCATTAGTCACTAAATAAATAATGCTTACATTATAATGATCACTATTTTTCACTTACTTATAATTATAATAACGTATTATTGTATACTACGAATCCCCTATTCCATCTCCACGCGCTTACGTGTTTATTTTTAATTTTGTGTGTGTCAGTCTGTCTGTAAACACGATATATGCACTCACAGACGTGTATAGAAAACTTCTGGGAGTGCCAAAATCTTCGTAATTTTATTGCGGAGAGTTGAAAAGCTTTTGAGCTTTCTAGCGTGAGTCGTAGCACGTCGGGGTCACGTTTTTGGAGTCAACATTTTTTAAATACAGTGTGGGATATCGTTTTATGTTTTGGATAGGGGTGAACCGATTTTCTCAGTTAAAGAGTCGTAGCGCGTCGGGATAACGTTTTTGGGTCAAAATTGCAAAAACTCAGTGTGGGGTATATCGTTTTATATGTTTTTGGGTACGGGAAACATGATTGTGACACTTATTTTTTAAACACGAGCCGAAGTCTCGAAAAAGTGTTCCATATTTTCATCTTGTTACAGTTTTAAATCTTCACAAATATTTTGGATTTTAAGTTTAGGTATAAAGTTCACTATAATTCTGATTTCCAATTTATCTTCATTTTTTTATAGTAACGGCAATCCTCTACACCCTACACAGGCCTAGACTTAGAGGTGCATTTTTGTTTCTTTTTATTTCCGAGTTGTGTTTGTTCGAGATAAAGTCTGCGTGTGTTTTTGTGTGTTATTATTGCTTCCTATATATTATATGTGTGCATAACTTAGTGTTTTTAGTAAATTTTAAATTATACATTGTGTGTCTATATATATAAAAGCGAAATACCACTCACTCACTCACTCACCACGATTTCTCAAAAACTACCGAACGGATTGAAATTAAATTTGGTATGTAGCTTCCTCTAGGGCCATAGGTGCTCACTAAGAAAGGGTTTGAAAAAGTTCGAAATTTTAGGGGGGGTTTGGGGGGATCAAAGTTATTAAATCACGATTTTTTCAAAACTACCGAACGGATTGGAATTCAATTTGGTATGTAGCTTCCTCTAGGGCCATAAGTGTACACTATAAAAGTGTTTTAAAAAATTGGAAATTTTAGGGGGATTTGGGGGGGTAAAAATTACTAAATCACGATTTCTCCAAAATTACCGAACAGATTGGAATGAAATTTGGTACGTAGCTTTCTCTAGGGCCATAGGAGCTCGCTAAGAAAGGGTTTTAAAAAATTCGAAATTTTAGGGGGGTTTTGGGATGATCAAAGTTATTAAATCACGATTTCTTCAAAACTACCTAACGGATTGGAATGAAATTTGGTATATAGCTTCTTCTAGGGACATAGGTGCTAGAGGGTATGACAAATTTCGAAATTTTAGGAGGGGTTTGGGGGGATCAAATTTACCAAAATCATAACTTCAGATCTTTTATTATTATGACAATAGTGCTTTTATTATTTAAAGATCTACATATTTAAAAGCCAAATACCACTGACTGACTGAACACTTAAAAATAATACAATTACGTTAAAAAAGACTGAAAATACCAACCACCACGGGCAACGCCGTTCGGGTCAGCTAGTACATATATATATAGCCAAACACCACTCACTGACTCATCACGATTTCACAAAAACTACTCAACGGATTGGAATGAAATTTGGTATGTAGCTTCCTCTAGAGCCCTAGGTGCTCGCTAAGAAAGGTTTTCAAGAAGTTTGAAATTGTAGGGGGTTTGGGGGGAACGAAGTTACTAAAAAAAACCGTCGTATTGATTGGAATGAAATTTAGTTGTAGCTTCCTCTAGGGCCCTAGGTGCTCGCTAAGAAAGGTTTTCAAACAAAGTACTAAAAATCCCCATAAGAAATACATAGTGTAGTATATTATTTTTGTTAATATACATTTAACTTTGATTTGTCTACCTCGTGCAAAGCCAGATCGGGCAGCTAATGTTTGTATATATGTGTGTTGCATTTCAGATTATTATTTTTATATGCTTGTACAAGATAATTTATTATTTACCTTTTGTTAATGCAACAATTAATGTAATATTTTGCTAAAGTCGCTAAGATTAGGGAAATTATAGTTTTATAAACAGCACAAGTAATCGCATTATAGTGTAACCAACGTTTATTGTGAAACACCTCTGCTTATTTGATCTTGAAGATTTTCTATTTCACATAACAGAAATAATTATTAGACGTTGAATAATATCTCTCATAAGCCGGGATAATTTGGAAAACTTAATTTGATCTTCTGCGAAGAGAGATGAATACTCCTTTGTAGGCATCTACCTGCATGATTGACTATTAATTATTGCGTACAATGTTTATCCTGCAATTACAAATACATTGAATTCAGTCTCTGTAGAAGCGTCTTATTTAAGCCAAGAACCTATTCAGTCAGATCTTCAAGTAAATAACAAGGTGACTGATCTATCAGACTAATATTACCTATCCATGATTACAACATACCTGCCTTGTACGTGTCCTAATACAGTGTGCTGTATAAAGCAAGTTATTTTCGTACTTTTTGTACAATAACTTCATATTTCAACTTTTACCAATAACTTTTAATATTGAGCATGACTATACCTCGGTTATTTTAAGCCCTTATTGGAAATTGTATACAGATTCTGAAAACTGGCATTAAACTTAACAAAACTTGCATGCATAGTCAAGAAATTTCGCTTTTGCAGGTACAATTACCGTATTTAATTTTAAAAAATATAGGAATTAAAAAGAGAATGGTAGTAAAAAAAATTAATGTGTTCTGTGTTGTCACTGGTACAGATACCGGGAGTATTTTCAATACACAATGCATTGCGTGCTTCGCACTCCAACCCCCGTATTGGGAGTATTTTCAGTACACATTTAAGAATTTTAAGAATATGTGCTATGGACGTACGTGTGCGTCCACTTTAAAATATTAATAATTATTAAGTAAAAAAGTTCAAATATAAAAAATAAAGTAATTTCTACTCATTTAGGCTATAAAACACACAGTGCATTGCGTGCTTCGCACGCCAACCCCCGTATTGGGCGTATTTTCAATACACAGAGCATTGCGTGCATCGCACTCCAATCCACATATTGGGAGTATTTTCGATACACAGAGCATTGCATGCTTCGCACGCCAATTTTAAGCCTATGTGCTATGTCCACTTTGAAATATTAGTGATTATTATGTAGAAAGGTTCAAAATTAAATTAAATTTCTACTCATTTAGGCTATAAATATAAAATAAAATAAAAGGTCAGCTCCTAGCATAGGAAATACGAAATTTGGGTAGCAGTGAACGTGTTAAGGGTGAGGTAAACATCCACTAGTTCGTTTGAAGGATGAGTCACATTAGAAAGCGGTGTGTGAAAATTTTTCTTTTTTCTCCACTTTTACGCCCTTTCCCCACACCCCCGGCCCATCGCGCCAGGGCGAGGCCACGTGCCGGGATTCATGCCGATATCTGAACCACGTAGTTTATCGAAAACATTTTTAACACTTTTCACAAGCCATCATGTGCTTGTCATACGACCACGCTACGGATAACACTAAACAAGGGCTGTGTGTCGAACAATTAATATTCCATTTGGTATAGACAATAAGGAGCCAGTTCAAAATTTGTGTAAATGTTCTAAATATCATGGATCGAAACTTTTGTTGTTAACTACTAGAGGTACACTCGATTCCACGTTCACCGTGCAGTGCTGGTCTTACGGGAGAATAGACATGCTACTACCATTACAGGGAACATCCCGTTTATTGTCATGCAGGTTGCGTCAACTGATGGGAGTTGATGTTTTTTAGTTGGTTATTATCGCTGAGACTGTCGTATGGATAGCATCGCTTATGGAGAGCGTAATCGAGTGTAGTTACAGCTAAGCTGGCACTTGGGTCAGGCGCGACATGATGGAGGGTGGAAGTTGGCAAAAGACCGTTCCGTGAACATTGAATGTCCCGGTGAGTCACATCAAGCTATCGTTCACTCTCAAAATGTTTTACAGAAATTTTAATTTGGTTGAAAACTGTTGTACTGATTTTTGATTTGTATAACCTCTTATACTGTAGGCTATTTATTGTTTTTAAACTTTATTTATTTTTAATGTGTGATATGTAAAGCACCTGTACCATAATATGTACAGATTCCTCACGCCGGGAATGCACTTCGAGAGGGGAAGTAAAGCCCGGTCCCCACGCTTGGTTTGTTGTGTTCAGCGTCATCAGTACAACCTCAATTAAAAAAATTGACCTCTGTTCTTTACTGTACACCCTAGTTTGTCTCTGTAAAGTAAGGGTAAACAAAATTGATAAACGCATTTTTCTTAGTGAACAGGACGTATACAAATTAGTTCTTTTATTTATAAATATATACAGGTGTCACAATAAAAATCTTATCGTGCTATAATACAGGATCGGATTCTATGCACTAGGCCCTATAATAAATGAAAATATTCAGAAACATTTTTCGAATCCGGTTAGTTTATTTGGGTTTTTTATTAGTTTTTTTACAACAGTTAAAATAGCAACAACAGTAACTGTGCCCATCTGTAAAAGGTATAATTTCATCAGCTAGTTTTTATTTATGGGAAACGGTTGCCAAATGATGTAGTTACAGTTACTTAAAATTTTAACATTGTTATTCATGATAATAAAAATTAATGTCCGAATTCGAAAAAAACGTTACTGATCATTTTAAAATATATTTTAATGTATTGAATTCAATACTTCATAGAGCATTAAGGTTTTTGTGACTTTTGTATATTGGGTACTTATTTTTAATTTTGTGAAGGCCGAAATCGTTATAAAGTTTTAATAGCAAAACATTTACTAAATAAGTAGTAAACAAAAAAAGTAATATTTGATATTTAAAAATATTCAAGGTCCAAGTTGGCAAGTTTACTTGAACCTTTCAAAAATCTAAACATCAAGTCCAATTTACAAAAAAATGGTTTGGTTTAGGAAAAAACGCATGAACTAAGAATAATAAAATCACACGGGTTGACAAATTTTTTGAGCGTGTGTTAAAAATTATGAGGAGAATGCGTTCTTGGAATCGACAAATAAAGAGAGCAGGAAGTATTCCTGAGACACCCTTCCCCTTACATCATCCTATTTACTTTTTCCACACAAATTTCGTATGTGTATTTACTAACTTTCACCAACCTGGCGATTAACAATACAATGTTAAAAGAATACAAAACCTAAAACTTTAAATACAGTATGATTAAAGCAAGATAGTATTATGGTGTCAATGTATTGGACCTACGGAACAGCCAGGATCGCACCAAACTAATGTCAAACAAGCGCAAAATGTATTCATTACAGGAATTGCCTTTCTCCTGACTAAACAAAGGGTCGTACAAAAAATTGTTTCAAATAAAAAAGTTAATTCCACTAATTATCAACAACTTTCTCGCTAAAAGTTTTCTTTTTGTCTTAAAATATAAAACTTTCTCGCTTTGAACATTTTTGTTGTCATCACTTTCATTTTATAAAAAAACTTAGTAAAATTTTGCATCACAGTTATAACATTTTATAAATTTTATGAAACAAAACCTTACTTATTTATAGATATTTGTCATATTTTTCTCTGAAATGTGAAATACTTTTTTATATAAAGGTTGTAAACAAGTAGGTAAGTTATAAGAATGTGGGCGCTGTCCATTTCCTCATGTTATTTGTGGACCTACTTTTTTGTGAAATTGGTTGTACCGCCAAGGCAGGTTTAAGGAGAAGTAGAAGGGATAACACGCCCATTAGGCCAAACGCACTCCTAGTTTGCTCAAACTGTACACATTTTTCATTTATTGTATTATTTTTTACTGATTTAGTTGAGAATTTAATCACTAAAATTAATTCAAAAACAAAACCGCTTGTTTTAATTACTAAAATCAATACTGAGCTGTTTGAAGTTATATTTTCGGCAATAGCGACAGTCTATAAATGGACCCCTTTATACGAAGTTTCACTTTACACAACACTTCTTGTAAAATGTTTTTGACCTAGGCTAGTAGAGAGTTTCTGTAAAGCGATCAAGTGCCAGCTTAGCTGAGCCATTAGTGCAACGGCTGGATACAATTGAGATTGGAAGTAAAACATTTCATGACTCCATTAGTCATATACAGCGCTAATGTTGTTTTTATTTTAGGGCTTCTGTATGTTACTATAATAAATATTAAAAACTATACACATTTGTGAATATTTAAATTATATCTCATTAAATTTAATAATTCGACCAAGCAGTTGAACCGCTGACGTGAGTTGAGCAAATTTCCAAAATTGAGTTTATAGGCCCAATGTTTTAGGGTTTCAACCAACAATTTGGGAAATAGGTCTATTCACGACGGTGCTGAATAGCAGCAAAATGCTTCTCACGCCGTTTTGCATATTGGGAGTATTTTCAATACAAAGTGCATTGCGTGCTTCACACGCCATTTCGCTTAATATTTGGAATATTTTCAATACATACTGCATTGCGTGCTCCGCACGCCAATCCGCATATTGAGAGTATCTTCAATACACAAAGCATTGCGTACTTCGCACGCCAACCCCCGTATTGGAAGTATCTTCGATACACAATGCATTGCGTGCTTCGCATGCCAACCCCATGGTCAAATCCACCACATGGTTTTGAACCGGGTACTTTATGGTATTTCACGTTTTGATCGATTTTGGGGGAACCAAGCGAGCTATAAGGTCTCTTAAACAAACAAATATTTTTTAGAAAAAACCCCTAAAACAAAATCATTCTCGTAGGAAAAATGTCAAAAAATAGTTCCGGTCAAAAGCGTGCTTTCGGTTGTTGGATTTGTTTGGCTAACGAACTCATCCACGTGACGTAGACAACCAACATGTGTACCAAATTTCAACTAAATCGGATTTAAAATGTGACAGTTAGAGGGCGAACACATATATACATATATATACAATTTCTAATGACACCCACCAACCTGTTCTGGGGACCATGATCGGTGCTCATTTGCTACTCCCGACCTTTCGTCTTACCATAAGGGGCACTGCAATAGCTCATTTGCTAACAATTGTAGCGCATTACCTCTATCTTGGTGGTAGAATATTTATAACATTACTATCAAAGTTAGTATCCTAATGCTAAACATTATCTAAAACCGTTTTTAAAGATTTTTTATAAGACCAACCCCATTCTGCAAGTATGCCACAGTTCTTCAACAAAATCAACATTGATATAATCTCCTAATTATTAAAGTCTGCCCTTGTTAGGGCTAATACAACCAAAAGGTGAATACATTTATTTAGTGTCAAGCTTAGAACTTCGATGTAGATGGTAGTAAATAGGTAGTTTAAATTCTACTTGCGCCTGTACTGTGGGTCAAGCCGAAAGCTATTTTTTATGCGCGGCACTTTTTGAGTCAGTTTAACTTCATAATGTGCATAACTTTTACACAGTAAACAATGAAATATTTCAGGTTCTTATTAAGACGTATTTGTCTTCCCTTTCCTTATTAGCGAATTTCCATAGGAAAAATGAGCTATTGCAGTGGCCCTTATGGTAAGAACCAAGGTCGGGAGTAGTAAATGAGCACCGATCATGGTCCCTAGAACTCGTTTTTGGGTGTCATTAAAATCCATATATATATATATATATATATATATATAAGTGTTCGCGCTCTAGCGGTCGCATTTTAAGTCCGATTTGGTTCAAATTTGGTACACATGTTGGTTGTCTACGTCGCTCGGACGAGTTCGTTAGCCAAAAAAATCCAACAACCGGAAGTACGTTTTTTTGACCGGAAGTAAGTATTTTTTGACATTTTTACTACGAGAATGAAATGTTTTTAGAGTGTTTTCTGAAAATATAAATGTAGAATGTTATTCTGCACATTTTATTTTTTGACGCGACCTTATAGCTTGCTTGGTTCCACCAAAATCGATCAAAACGTAAAATACCATAAAAGTACCCGGTTCAAAGCCATGTGGTGGATTTTACCGTGGGGTTGGCGTGCGAAGCACGCAATGCATTGTGTATTGAAGATACTCCCAATACGGGGGTTGGCGTGCGAAGCACGCAATGCTTTCTGTGTTAAAGAAACTCCCAATTTTCGGAATGGCGTGCGAAGCACGCAATGCTTTGAATATTGAAGACACTCCCAATATGCGGATTGGCGTGCGAAGCATTTTGCAGCTATTCAGTACCGTCGTGAGTAGACTTATTTCCCAAATTGTTTGTTGAAGCCCTAAAACATAGGCCTATAAATTTAATTTTGGAAATTTGCTCAACTCACGTCAGCGGTCCAGCTGCGTGGTCGAATTATTTGCGTTCTAATATCGCTTGTATACACTTTCGTTTTTACTAACCGGTCTTATTACCGAATTTCCATGGGAAAAATGAGCTATTGCAGTGGAACTTATGGAGTAGCAAGGTCGGGAGTAGCAAATGAGCACCGATCAAGGTCCCCAGAACACGTTTTGGAGTGTTATTAAAAATCATATATATATATATGTGTGTGTGTGTGTGTGTGTGTGTGTGTTCGCACTATAGCGGCCTCATTTTAAATCCGATTTGGTTGAAATTTGGTACACATGTTGGACAACTCGCTCGGACGAGTTCGTTAGCCAAAACAATCCAACAATCGGAAGCACGTTTTTTGACCAGAAGTAACTATTATTTTAGAGTTCTCCTACGAGAATGAATTTGTTTTTGAGTTTTTCAACAACTTTAAATGTAGGATGTTATTCTGCACATTTTGTTTCTTTACGCGACCTTATAGCTCGCTTCGTTCCCCCAGAATCGATCAAAACGTAAAATACCATAGAAGTACCCGGTTGAAAGCCATGTGGTTGATTCTACCGTGGGGTTGGCGTGCGAAGCACGCAATGTGTTGTTTATTGAAAATACTCCCAATATGCGGAATGGCGTGCGAACCATTTTGCAGCTATTCAGCACCGTCGTGAATAGACCTATTTCCCAAATTGTTGGTTGAAACCCTAAAACATAGGCCTATAAACTTAATTTTGGAAATTTGCTCAACTCACGTCAGCGGTTCAGCTGCGTGGTCGAATTATCTTTAATTTCCGCAATGTGCGTACACATTTAAATTTGCAGGAAACTCCAATGTATTCTTAGTAGGTGAACAAATTCGCCTCGATGTTTTACTTCTGAAAAGTAACTCGACTGAAAATCAAGTTTATCATCTAGTTTTTAAGCAAATATCCTTAATAAAAATGTATAGTTTCCAATTTTTACCACCTGCGAATTACAGTTTAGATGTTCGTGAAAGATTTCCTGCAAATTATAAAATCTAAATTCTATGACAGATAAGTTATGTCTTCATGGATGTACGGAACTGTTTCACGGTCAACGTCCCGTACCGTACATCGGACGTCAAAGGTTTGGGTGAAAAATCCAGGGTCCGATTGATCGGACGTCTTCAAAACAATGTGTTTTTTGATATTTTACATGTACAGTGTAGCAACAGTCTTCTAGTGAATCAATCTAGTTAGTTACAGAACATCAATCGAAACATTTACTGGACGATTTGTCGAAATATTTTTGTAAATGTTGTCTTTTTGCGTAATTGGACTATTATTACGTTTAAAAAAATTTAATCTGAAAATTAAGATTTTGATGGAATGATATATATTTTAAATGTGTATATGAATTGGTATTCTTCATGTGTAAAATATTTGATAGAATAAACCTTTGAACATAAAATCTCACATCTAATAAGCTTATTAACTCGAACGCGTTTCAAATACAAAGTCGCCATCTTCAGTGATGCGCGAGCTACAATAGTCAAACTATAACTAACCTAACAGTGTTTCATGTCCCGTATTTATACAGAACACAAAGGGGCGTGGCTTAAGACCTCGTTATATTTTAGTAAGGCGTTAACAATGATTGCCTCGCGTTATTATAACTAGCCTAACATTAACTATATAACTAAACAAGGTACTAACCTAGTAATAATCTCAAACAATAAATTATTTTTATATTAATATAACATTTTTTACAGGTCCTAATTCAATCTATAATTATTTTACTATATTGGTTAATATAAAAAGTTTCCCAATGTTATGTTAAGTTTAGTTACATTTTCAATAATACAAAGTTTTCTGTTTTAAATTCTTATGTATAAAATGTGTTTTTTCATCCCACATTTAGAGTTCAAAGTAAAATAAATATAAACATGTTATCCAGATTTTACATGATTATAAATAAAAGCAAGTATAAACATTCGTTATTTTTCGAATAATTGTAAATTAGATTTTATTGGATAAAAAACAAAAGATAAACCTTTAAGCATGTTTGGTAAATAGAAATGTTACGACGTAAAATCAAAGAACATGCAAACCCACAGCTTTAATACTTGGCTCTTTGGAGTAGTGCCACAGCACCGGCTCTGGCCGGCAAAGGATTAAATACAACTGATTTACTAATTATGAATTTTTATTGTAAAATTTTTATTTAAAATTGTTTATTTGGGGATGATTTGCGTTTCTTCTTCTCGAAAGGAATTTACAATATAACTCTAGCTGGCTGGAGAGTAATCCAATCACATGACAAAATAACCACTTTATTGGACCCCTTGTTAAATTGGGTTTAACGAGGTTAACTTCATCAAACAAAAACGACTTAACGCATTTATTCTCTTTATTTAAACTTTATCTATTAAAAATCAGATATGTAAGTTGCTTGTTAAATTTTGAAAGACATCGTATTTCAATTGTATTTTGCGTTGTTCTAAATTTTAGTTTAACTGATATTTCAGGCGGCTAAATTATTATATACAAAACACACTTAGTAGTTAAAACATTTGAAAATCTTGTTATTATTCTTGCTTTTTATACAACAATTTAAATTGTATTATTTTGTTTCCATAAAAATATGTTAATATTCAATAAATAAACTTTCAGGTCAACCATAGTTTGGGAATAATAATACTGCTGATAGTGTGATGATTAATCCGGTAATCGATACAATAATTCGATTCTTAGGGATACAGCCAGTAAAAAGTTATACGATAACGGTGCCAGAATAGTTGCAGCTTAGCTGGGATCGTTCCAGGGGTCTAAGTGATTTTAATAACGGTGTCTAAGTAGATGGTTTTGTGGTAGGTGTGTAGAGAGTGCGTGTGTATGTGTTGGTTGGTGTAAGGCTCAGTTAGTTGTATTAAGTCGACAAGGACTAATACAGACGTATTTTCATCATCGCCTTTTTTTGGTGTTGTTTTCCCTAAACGTCGTAGCTGGTGAGGGTTGAGCTTACCGGGTTGGATAGAGAATAATAGAATATCGATGGTTCGGCTTGACAGAAAACTATTTAATTATTAGAAATATCTACTTACAACTATTTAGTTTAGGCCTCCGAACCGTCTTTCAAATGCAGCTCAAGGTAGGCCGAATTTAGTGTCGGTTTAGAAAAATATTTAAATAGCTCGTTCGATGCAAGCTTACGAACCGTCTTTCGAATTCAGTTCACGGTAAGCTAGGTTTCGAATCGATCTAAATAAATATTTAGTTTAGGCCTACGAACCGTCTTTCGAATGCAGTTCAAGGTAGGTTAAGTTTGGTGTCGGTTTAGAAAAATATTTAAATAGAACGTTCGATGCAAGCTTACGAACCGTCTTTCGAATTCAGTTCAAGGTAAGCTAGGTTTCGAATCGATCTAAAGAAATATTTAGTTTAGGCCTCCGAACCGTCTTTCAAATGCAGCTCAAGGTAGGCCGAATTTAGTGTCGGTTTAGAAAAATATTTAAATAGAACGTTCGATGCAAGCTTACGAACCGTCTTTCGAATTCAGTTCAAGGTAAGCTAGGTTTCGAATCGATCTATAGAAATATTTAGTTTAGGCCTACGAACCGTCTTTCGAATTCAGTTCAAGGTAAGCTAGGTTTCGTTTCGAATCGATCTATAGAAATATTTAATTTAGGCCTACGAACCGTCTTTCGAATGCAGTTCAAGGTAGGCTAAGTTTAGTGTCGGTTTAGAAAAATATTTAAATAGAACGTTCGATGCAGGCTTACGAACCGTCTTTCGAATTCAGTTCAAGGTAAGCTAGGTTTCGAATCGATCTATAGAAATATTTCGTTTAGGCCTACGAACCGTCTTTCGAATGCAGTTCAAGGTAGGCTAGGTTTAGTGTCGGTTTAGAAAAATATTTAAATAGATCGTTCGATGCAAGCTTACGAACTGTCTTTCGAATTCAGTTCAAGGTAAGCTAGGTTTCGAATCGATCTATAGAAATATTTAATTTAGGCCTACGAACCGTCTGTCGAATACAGTTCAAGGTAGGCTACGTTTAGCGTCGATTTAGAAAAATATTTAGTTTATTTATCTAAACTATTTTTAAATTCAAGGTATTTTATTTTAAAATATTTAATTACCAATAATCTATTTCGTAAACGCTAAAATATATACCACTAGAGGCCGTGCCCTATAAATAGTTAGTACTGTAATAATAACTAGGTACAACTACACAATCATGCCAAAGCGTGCAAGTATCGGCAAGCAGTAGCAAGTAGTGTAACAAAATGAAAAATATTCTAAGTGTTTAGAATAGTAAAGTAAATTATTATAAGGCGTATCGCACCGTGTGCTTAGCCTAGAGGAGGTCTTACCTGTTCAAGAGTCGGTGAGAGACAGAGCTGTATTCTGGTTGCAGTGACCTCCTTAACTCGGTACGTCGTCTGCGCATGCGCTAAGAGTGGGGATTTCCCTTTCTCCCGCACCGCAGGGAAATTTCTTAGACTCTCGCGTCAAACGTATAGGCCGGGGAATTTCGGTTTCCCTTGTATTTGGCCTTTGTTTTTAAAAAAAAAATCACCGGTAAAAAATGTACCGTTACACTCCCTAATTACTTCGGGGTGTAAAAAGAAAAACAGTAAAAAAGAAAAAACATTTTCTTCTTCCCTCATCTTGGGGATAAAATACTCAAAAAAAATTTAAAATAAAAATAACTGCTGTTCATAAAATAAATTACATTCTTTTATAAAACAAAATAACTCTTTAAGGCAACATAAAATCAGTTCTTTCAAGACACGCCCAAAACGGTTTATAGTTTATCCTCTTCCAGGCTGTCCGTCCTTACCCTGATATAGCGACCGTCAGGGAGGAAAACTCGTCTTGTATTTGTTTTACGGAACCAGCTCTCGCATATAGTATCCGTAAAATTTCGTTTGCACTTAATCGGAGTCGTCACGATAAGGCTTTATGTCTTTTACATGGAATTTCCCTACCTCCTTCCCAGCTTTATCCTTTAACATGTATAAGTTTGGGCCTAGTTGTCTTACCACAGTAAACGGACCTTCGTAGCGAGGGGCCAATTTACCGGCAATCCCTTCTGCAGCCGAGGACAATGTGTGGGATCGTCTCCACACCAGTTGATTGACCTCAAATCTGGGGTCCCTTCGAAGGAGGTTGTAATACTGCGCTTGTTTCCCGAAGGCCTTTCGTAGATTTTCTTGGCACTTTTGATGGATTTGGTTTATTTTCGCTAGTCGGTCTTCGCATTGATTTTGGTTTGAAAACGGTTGACTTTTATCTGCGGCCTGAAATAGTGGTCCAAACAATGTCTTCGGTATTTTGGGTTCTCGCCCGAAATTTAGAATATACGGCGTGTACTTTGTAGATTCGTGTAACGACGAATTCATAGCGAAATGAAACTCTGCTAGAAACACATCCCATTGGCGATGATCTTTTCTGACATACTGTGATATCATGGTTTTAAGAACTTGATTGTATCGTTCAGTAGGGTTTGACTGAGGAGAATAGGGAGCTGTCGTTTGATGACGTATTTCCCACTCCTGGGTTAGCTTCTTAAAAATCTTCCCCGTATACTGGGAGCCGTTGTCAGTTATTATGGTTTCTGGTGCACCATACCTTAGTAACAATAGATCCTTAAAATGAGTGGCTACCTGCTGTGCTGTAGCCGATCTCAGTGGGATCAGTTCTACCCATTTAGTGAAGTAGTCCTGAAATACCAAAACAAATCGATTCCCTTTCTTGCTCCGAGGCAAAGGTCCTATAATGTCGGACGTTACCGTAGTCCACGGTCCTTCAGGGTTACGGAAATACATTTTCCCCGCGGGTTTCGTTTGATCTACCTTATAACTTTGACAGGTCTTGCAACCTCTTACGTATCGCCGCACATCTCTCCGCCAACCTGGCCAGAAATACCGGTCCGATATTCTCCGCGCCGTTTTATTCATTCCCAAATGTCCCGCCATTGGAGAGTCATGATTTTCCTGCATAACTTTAACTCTCTCCTGCAAGGGTACGCAGAGTTTCCACTCGAGGGTCTGATCTACTTGGGGTTCTCTTGATTTGGATATTCGTCTGTATAATCGGCCCTGCTTTACTACATAACCTTTTGATCTGGTCGGTTTCTCTTTCGTAATCTGGAATGTGTTTTCATACCATCCTTTCAGAGTCGTTCCGAGTTCCGCTGGCATGATTTCAACTGGCATCCCTTTCATGTCGGGGTTTCGTGACAGCGCATCCGCGACTTGGTTGAGAGTTCCTTTTCGGTATTGAATATGGAAATCATATTGTTGCAACTCTAAAACCCAGCGTCCTAGTCGACCTGTTGGTTCTTGTAGCTTGAGTAACCAGCGTAAGGCTTGATGGTCGGTAATAGCAGTAAAATGGTATCCCTCCAGATAGGGTCTGAATTTTTTAACTGCCCAAACGAGAGCGAGGCATTCCTTTTCGGTCACACTAAATTTTACTTCAGCCGATGACAGGAGACGGCTGGCGAAGGCAATTACAACCTCTGCCTTTCCGTGTTTTTGCGTTAACGAGGCTCCTAGCCCTATATTCGAAGCATCTACTTGTAAAACAAATGGTATTTTGAAATCGGGACAAGCCAGAATCGGAGCGGATGTGAGTTTTTTCTTCAGACTTCGGAAGGATTCCTCTTGGGGTCTACCCCATTCCCAACGGGCTTCCTTTTTTATAAGCCTGGTGAGTGGAGCTGAAGCGTGAGCGAATTTCTCTACAAATCTACGGTACCACGAGGCCACTCCTAGAAAACTTCGCACTTGTCGTACCGTTCTTGGCGTAGGAAAATCTACTATGGAACGGACCTTGTCCGGGTCAGTATGAATCCCTTTTTCGTTTACTACATGCCCCAGATATTTTAGCTCCGTTCGACAGAAATGACACTTCTCTGGGTTCAGTTTTAACCCGGAGTCACGAAGTCTTTGAAATACCGTCGTTAAAAGTTGTAAGTGTTCCTCGAAGCTAGAGGTCACTAAAACAATATCATCTAAATAGGCAAAGGCATTTGGCTCCAGTTCCGGTCCTATGATTCGGTCTAATAGTCGTTGAAATGTAGCCGGAGCGGAGTGAAGGCCAAAGGGCATCACCGTAAATTGAAAAAGGCCCCTTCCGGGAATAGTAAACGCCGTCAATGGTTTGCTTTGGTCGTCCAAAGGTACCTGCCAATAGCCCTGTTTAAGGTCGATGGTAGTAATGTACCGAGAATTTCTTAATTTCTCCAATATTGAATTTATTTGTGGCAGGGGGTAAGCGTCAGTTTCGGACACCTGATTTAATTTTCGGAAATCTACGCAGAACCTATATTTACCCGATGGCTTCTTTATTAGGACCACGGGAGAACTCCAGGGACTACTCGAGGGTTCGATTACCCCTTCTGCTAGCATAGCGTCCACTTCGTCATTGATGACCTTTTGCATGGCGGGGTTTCTGGGGTAATATCGCTGTTTTATCGGTTCTTCGGTTTTAAGCCTGATTCTATGCTCGACCAACGTGGTTCTTCCTTGCATTTTGTCGAACTTTGGCAGCTCCATCGCCAACATGTGAGTAAGTTGGGTATTCTGATCGTCAGAAAGTTTTACCAGACTTCCACGGTGGCTGTCGGATGGTAGCTCCTCGAGTTCGTTGCTATTCGTTGCAATGTCCAAGTCGCACGCTAGTCGCACCAACTTCAGCTTGTCGATGATGTCCATTCCCAATACGATATCGGTAGTAAGAGTTGGAAGATGGACCGCCGTTATTCTAACTGGAGCGTCGTTGATCTCGCAAGGGACGTAGAAGCTTTCGGAGACACGCGTCTCACTTCCATTAGCCATTCTCATTCTCGATCGTATCGGGCTTGAGTTTATACCTTTTTCTCGAAGGTACCGGCTAACCTCTTGTCCTACAATTGAAGTCATCGCACCAGTGTCAATTAAGGCTTTAAAGTTTCGATTGAAAATCTTCACTAGAATGAAGGGTCGTTTGTCGTGTGGACTATCGTCTACAGCGCCTGTAGTATTAAAGTCCTTCAACCGTCGCAACCAGTCTGTCCATTCTTCGGAGGAGGTTTTATTTATTTTCGGGGGCTCCGGATGCCTCCTGTCGTCCGGGTCCCATTTTCGTTTCCCTGCCTACATCGACAGTGTATGGTTCGAACGCCCACCTTCTTGCAGTTGAAACATCTAATATGTTTGGGTAGGCGGCAATTGTTAAAACTATGTCCGTTTCGACCGCAGTTCCAACAAACAACATCCTTTGCTTCGGTTCGTTTTTGAGTAGAATCCTTATTTGTTGTTATGGGCGAAAATTGTGTCGTTTGCGTGCTCTGCTCCTTTTTGGCGAAAGGTATCGGACTAGAAGAGGTTCTACTCATTCGAGTGTCCATTGGTGCGAGATCCAGTGGTTTGGTCGGTTTTATCTTGGTCTCATAAGCTACCTCAGGTACCATACTGTGTGATGGACGTGGCGGGGGTTGGTAAGATCGTACATCTTGCAAATAACTTTCGTAACTTTCTGCTTGACGTATTAGGTCGTTCATGCTGGTGATTGCTTCTCGCTTTATGGTGAGCTTATACTCCGGCTTCGTGTTAAGATAAAGCCGATCTAATCTTTCTTGTTGTGTGAATCCTCCTCTCCGACGCATTAGTGTTGTGAGTGCTACTGCAAAGCTCCTAAAAAGCTCGCTTTCTCCTTGCGTTCGACGGCGAATTTCTTCATCTAGATCCTATTACGTTTATAACCAGGCGGAAGGTACTGAAGCTCGAAATCGTGTAGAAAGTCTTCATAAGCGTTCCACAATTCACGATTATTTCTGTACCATAGAAGTGCTTTTCCAGATAACAGCTCCGGAAGTGCCCTCAGAAGCTCTCCTTTCTTGATATCGTAGGATTCACTTAGTTCGTTTATTCGTTCGAGAAAAGAGACTGGATCCTTTTCACCATCAAAGCGTAGATTCCATCTTCGTACAACGGTGCATATGGTAGCTGTGTCTCGAGATACGGCACCATCAGTATGAGTTCTGGTGGGGATCTCCCTGCAATTTCGCCATGGTAAACCCAAGTAATCGCTGGAAAATTCCTGGTTTGTCTCTCGTATCACTGGTTGAGGATCGCCACATCTAGGAACGTCCATCGGATCGGGATACCTGTTGTGGGTTGCGTGCTGCGAGGTTATTCTTAAAACTGTTCGTTGAACCTCGTCGAAGTTCGCGTTGTGGGAAAGCCCTAACATTTCCCTCATCAATCTCTCTTCGGTAGATAGTTGAACTAGCGGTTGTCTATGGAGGTTGTCCGGATGATGACTTGGAGTTTCCATGGTTCCGACCTCTGGAAGTCCGGCAAAATCAAGTGAGGGTAGTTTCGACAGTGGGTCACTTGTTTTGACACCCATAGTTGGATTTGGACAAGCCCGCATGAAATTTGAGAATCGCGCCCGTAATTCGTTACAGGTGCCTTCTGTAGATAGACCGTATTTTTGCATTTCTAATCGGAGGTCGGCTTTAGATAGATCGTATATCCAGCTAACTTTTCCTTCACTCCCAGTAGGTGTGACTTGCGGAGTTGTAAGTGAATATGTAGGCAAGGATGCTGCCGTCGTAGTAGTACTTGTAGTAGGTGGGGCTACGGAAGTAGTGCTTGGCGGATTTTCCTCGGTTTCGGAGGCTTTCCGTTTTTCTAAATCCGGCTTTAGTGGCTGTCCTTTAGCTACATAAAGAAAGCCCAAAAGCATTCGAAAAATGTTAAATACCTTCGTAAAGAATATCATTTCGAGGTAGTTATAGAGTCC
>JAGFPH010004034.1:68039-81305 GCA_018207615.1 Philaenus spumarius | reverse complement strand
TTGTACGTGTTGAAGATGGTTAAATATTGGTTTCCCATCAGTGAAGTGTATAAATACTATATTTATTAAGAAAAAAGTTCAGGTTTGAGTGTTTATAGTAGTTTTGATTGACAAGTTAAAGTAAACAAGTACCCTTTTTATTTACGCCCAGCAATATATTTTTGCGATCTGTGGATACCAATTTACGTTTTCAGGTTAAGTTCAAGTGAATTAAGGTTATTTTTTATTACGTTTAACCTAGAATCGTAAGGGTAACCTCAATATTGCAGGTAAACATACTGTGACTAAAGACTGTAAGTTAGAACTCCAGTATATTTTTGTTTTAATGCTTGCATTTCTGTTGCAATACAAAACAGCTTAATATATTATGTTACTAACTTGCATAAAGTGGAAGCATACTGTGACCAAAGAGTGTAAGTTAGCACTTCAGGCTTTTTTTAAATTTTAATCGATTCGACGAATACATTATTGCCCTTGTTGTACACATCGGATTGATTCAATGTGTTCAAAACGTAACTTTCTACAGCCGCCATTTTGTTCTCCTAAGATAGACCTTTAATTTGGCGTACAACTCGACCTATACTGAGACACCCTGCATTTGTGTGTAAATTTGCAAACTTGTACAATTCACACTTTTACATACACTACTAATCTGCTAAAGCAAAATAGAATTTAAGCATTTTCAACCTCCCTTCCAAATCTCTTGAGGAGGGAAATTGATAGACATGGGCGCCCATATGATATTTTCTGCGGCAGGATGGGGGGGGGGCTAAACCGGGGTATGGGGCTTAACACGTTCATTGCTAAGGACGCACATATGAGCTTGACATTGAACACTATGAGAAGCGGCCGACGCACAGTGCATTGCATGCCAACCACCGAATTGGGAGTATTTTCAATACACAATTGCAAGCATCGCACGGCAATTTTAAGCCTATAAGTTATGCTATGGATGCACATGTGCGTCCGCTTTAAAATATTAGTGATTATTACATAGAATGATTAAAAAATAAAGTAATTTTTACTCATTTAGACTATAAATGTAAAAAATAAAAGGTCAGCTCCTAGCATAGGAAATACAAAATTTGCGTAACAGTGAACGTGTTAAGGAGTACCCTTCTCTCCTTCGACAAAAGGGGTCCATTGAAATTTTTGACCACCCCCAGTAAGTATATGTAAAATAAACAACAAACAGCACATAACATTTAAAACATATTTTAGTACTGATCTCTTTAAAGAAAAACTGGGGGAGACACCTGCGTGCTCCGCACGCAGACCCCTTCCCCCCTTCCCTGTTGTAACCCGGTGTGCTCCGTTGGAACCCGTTGTGTAGTCAGCAAGGCTGAAGTCTACACTTTAATAAAAACCCAACCTAAAAATTATAAATACTAATAATGTATTGGCTAGACAGATGGTGCGAAACATATAAAATGTACTTTTAAAAATGCATTTCCTCCCAATTATTTTTCTTGTAGAAAAGTTAAAGAAGAAACAAATGGATTCGACAATCAGTGAATTTAACTAATATTTTATACACGTAATTTAATTTTTTGGGATATCAATACAGATGGAAAGGAGAAAAAACCATTACCTTGCATAAATAATACTGTTGCCAACTACCATGAAAAATATTGCAATTTAAAACTGTAGGCCTATTTGTAAAATGTTGTATTTATGTAGGCCTTAATTATATATCAAGATAAAGAAATAATTATTATCTTTTCATTGGTTTTTATTTCATATTGATTATCAAATGATTTAGAAGTTATTAATATTATAGTAATAAAGAAATTAATACTTTAATATATTTATATGTTATACGAATACCTGTATGTACGTATTTTTCCGAAGTTAAACGAAAGGGTATCTTTCATAAATTTGTATAAATTTGAATAAATTCATTGTTGATAAAAGGTTGTATTTATATTCACTTTATAACCTCAAACCAAATCTTATAACGTATTATAGCATACCTTAATTTTATAACTCATATTTAAAAAAAAAATCAACTTCAGAAGAATTACATTATTAATGAATTAATTGTAACTGTTAAAATAACCCCAAAATACAATCTACGCTAGGTTTTGTACAGATGCTGGGTGAAATCAGCTGTTATATTATATGAGCGTTTGCTCTTCTTCTGTTGTTAGACAAAATACCTTGTTTCTTTACAATCAGCTGATTGAAGAACTGTAAAATAAAATCATTGCAAAGGTTTGGAAATGTTGATTTTTTTAAATTTAAGAAATTAAGTTGACGTAAAAGTAAATAAAACCTGTTAATATAGAAAAGTTTTGCTTTTATTTGGTATAAACTGAATGTAAATCGGTCCAGTGGAAGTCTCAGACGAACTGTCCAAAGGATTGAAAAAGTTGACCTTTTCTCCCATGTTAAATCTCCATAAGAACAGTATATTTTTCATTTTTGACCCATTTAAAATAAATATTTTCAAAATAAAAATAAAACCTGCTAATATAGAACCGAAAACCTTTGTTTTGGTAAAAACCGCATGGAAATCGGCCCAGTAGAAGTCTCAGATGAACTGTCCAAATGTTTTTTCCTTACGGCTTTAAATATATAGTGATATTTAAAGTGATGAGTAAATTTGTAATAATTTTGAATAGGAAATCAACCTCGGGTAGTTTAAGCAACCATTTTCTAAATTGTTTTAATAAACTATCTTTGTTGAAATTATTTTTTAATATGATTCTAACTGAACACATGTTCTGTGTTGTACCAAACTCAAAAGTTGTAGTGAAAACAAATTTTTTGTAATATATTCTGTAATGAATTATAAGAACCATCCTAATATTCTGAAGGTAAATCCTTTAAAACTGCATTCTTGTGGTGATTATCTTAACAAGGTGTGTTTATGCGAACATATTGAAAGCACTGATTGTTATAAGTATCTTGGAGGTAATGTTTGATAAACGGATGAAATGGTCAGAACATGTCGAATATGTAAAGCAAAAAACACGCAAATTCATTTATGTATTTAAGCACCTTAGTGAAATCCTAAATACTCAAGAGCTGAAACTATATTATTATGCATATTGTCAACCATTATTTATGGGGGGCATAATAGGGTGGGGGGTGCCTTTAAATCAATTCTTGAACCTCTTAACAAAGTTCAAAAATCTATACTTAAAGCTGCATCGCGCAAAGGCCGTTGTTTCTCTACTGATACACTTTTTGACGAATTTAAGGTTATGAATCTGAGACAACTTTATGTCAAAACTATAGCAATTTATATTTTTATAAACTACCGAGATATTTTCGAAATTACCGACCATCAACGTTTGACACGCAGCTCAAAATCGCTTGGAGTTTTAATTAAAAATGAAGTAAGACTTATTCGGTCACGAATTCGAATTACATAGCTCATGTTTTATATAGAAATCTTCCTGTTAACTTACTTGTGTTTAACAACTTCAAACTGCAGACATTTAATAAAAATATTACCAATTGGCTTCTGGACTTGGGAAGGGACACTACTGAGAATGTCATTGTATCCATTTACAGGTAGCAAATTTATTTACCCTCGTTTATTGTCATACCAGTAGTCATACCCTCTCTTTAGCCCCAACATGGGCTCTTATGGGACTACGTCTGAGATGCGTTGCTGACTTAAGCGGAGTGGTGGGGGTTGTTAAATTCACGTATATTTGTTAAAAAGTTGAGCGTGTAGTGATGTATGTATGAAATTTTGTGCTCCGGGGTCAGGGGCTCCTCCCCCAAAATATCAAAAAAAAATTACTTTCTGAAAAATGGGAAAATTTTGAAAATTGAGCACGGGGTTAAGTTCAAGAGCTGTATTGGACGTAACGTATACATTTACCCCCACCCTACCCCACCCCCTTCTCCCACCCCCACCCCTAAAATTTTGAAAAATTCAAAATTACGAAAAATGTGAGAGGGATTAATTTAAGGTGTTTAAAAAGTAAAATAGACTACCCCACCCCCCACCCCCCCCCCCCCCCCCCCCCCTGTAGGGCATTTAATCGGCATTGTATCCTCAATGTTAAACGACGGCGCTAAATTTATAATCCGTCGCCATCTAGTCCGCCATCTTATCGATATATCGCAGCCATTTTCGCAGCCTCCTATATATACAGGATGCTCCAAAATTCTTAAAAGCGGTAATATTTAATTTATACGAACAATATAATGCAATATTAAAAGATAAAACGGAGTTATCTTAACCTAGTTAGTGCGTGTGAGGGTGTGTTTGTAACGCTTAACTTCTATATACAGAGTGTCCCGAAATTCTTAAAAGCAGTAATATTTAATTTATAGAAACAATATAACTTATTATTAAAAGGTTACGACAATTTAAGTTATCTCAGCCCAGTTAGTATGTATGGAACACTTTACTCCTATAAACAGGGTGTTCCAAAATTCTTAAAAGCGATATTATTTTATACGAACAATAGAATGTATTATTAAAAGGTATCGACAATTTAAGTTATCTTTATCCGGTTTGCGTTGAGTGTATGGACCACTTTACTCCTATATACAGGTTGCAAAAAAAAAAATACTTAAGAGTGGTAATATTAAAAGACATCGACAATTTAAGTCATCTTATACCTTGTTGGGGTGTGTGTATAAGCATATATGTTGTTCAACGGTCAGATCATAACAGTAAATATTAACATAGAATAATATAATGTGTGACCAAACATATAACGATTGTTATGCAACGTAGTAAGTTTCTTCGAACCTTGTCGATCTATATTGTTCTAACATATACTAAAAACCATTATGTATATCTGGAAGAACATTGGTTACATATAAAATACATTATATATCTGTTTCTATCGATCTTACCCGAATCCAACCGAACGTAAGGTTTCACTCTACCCTTGTAATATAATGTAATATGCAATATATAACTGTTTCTGCTTATCTTACCCCGGACTTAAACCCTTGTCATAAAATGTAAAATACAGTATATAACTGTTTCTACCGATCTTATCCGAACTAAAACCCGGGCTTGACCGAACTTAAACCCTTGTAATTTGAAGTAAAATGCATTATATAACTGTTTCTACCGATCTTACCCTAACTAAAACCCTGACAACTAATTCCTTGTAATATAATGTAAATGCAATATATAACTGTTTCTGCCGATCTTACCTCGGACTTAAACCCTTGTCATATAATGTAAAATACATTATATAACTGTTTCTACAGATCTTACCCGAGTCCAACCGAGTGTAAGGCTTCGCTGTACCCTTGCAATATAATGTAAAATATATTATATAACTGTTTCAACCTACTTACTCGAACTTAAACTTTTGTAATATGATGTAAAATACAATATATAACTGTTTCAACCGATCTTACCCGAACTAAAACCCGGACTTGACCGAACTTAATTCCTTGTAATATAATGTAAAATGCAATATATAACTGTTTCTGCCGATCTTACCCGGACTTGACCGGACTTAAACCCTTGTCCTATAACGTAAAATACATTATATAACTGTTTCTACCGGTCTTAACCAGACTTGACCGAACTTAATTCCTTGTAATATAATGTAAAATGCAATATATAACTATTTCTGCCGATCTTACCTCGGACTTGACTGGACTTAAACCCTTGTCATATAATGTAAAATACATTATATATATATATGTTTCTACCGATCTTAACCAGACTTGAACGATTTTAAACCATGGTAATATAGTGTAAAATAAATTATAAAACTTTTTCTACCGATCTCACCCGAGGTTAACCGAACTTAAACCCTTGTAATTTGATGTAAAATACATTATATAATTGTTTCTACCGATCTTACCCGAGTCCAACCGAACGTAAGGCTTCGCTGTACCCTTGTAATATAATGTAAAATACATTATATAACTGTTTCTGCCGATCTTACCCGATCTAAAACCCGGACTTGACCGAACTTAACCTTAGGCTTCGCTGTACCCCACATTACCTATATAAAATGTGTTATAACCCGACCGAATCGAAATCGTTATCCGAGTCGCTCGCAGTGATAGTTTGAAGTTTCTCTACCAGAACGCGCTGCCATCGGGAAACTATAACGATGTAGTGTCTAGGAACCTCGTATCTCCCGAACGGTTGGTCCTGGGCCAACCAAACTTCGTGTACGGTAGGTAAGTCAATTGTTTTGCGGGTTGCATAACCGAAAGTTTGAAGGGGCAAAATTTACAAAATACAATAACTCAAGTGTTTGTGGTGGGATTTCATTAGGATTTTCGCTAACATAGTTGGTAATACACGTACTTTATTTCTATATACAGAGTGCCTCGGAAATTCTAAAAATGTGTGGCTGATCAGACAAAATTCGATAACTCTCGTGTTTGTGGTGGGATTTGGTAGGATTTTTCTAAAATAGTTAGTAATACATGTACTTCATCCCTACATACAGGGTGCCTCGGAAATTCTCAAACTGTGGGGCTGATCGGAAAAAATAAGTATATGCGTTCAAAATTATTGGTATGGAGTAATAATTCGTATAAAATGTGTATACAACGATGTGTTATAGTGTATAAGAAAATTATATAAACATAACTTAGCCGAGCCTAATTGAAGGAACTGTCATAATATAAAAATAAATTATTATAGCCCGAATGGCAGATGAATCTCCTTATAATTAAAAGTTATCCTAGTTTAGTGTTAAACTTTATTGCTATTTTAACCTAGTTGTGTTTGTGTGTGAGTGGAACACTTTATTTGGAGGATGTTTTAAAATTTTAAGCATTCTATGCAATATAGTAACGCATTATTAAAATGTTTCCAAAAATATTCGGATAAATAACTAAATGTACAAGAAACTATTTGTGTAGTTCATTTGTCTACTTTTTTACTATCTTACCTTATTTCCACTATCTTTCGTTGGTTATTTTTGTTGCCTGGTAGAACTCGAATCGATATTATTAGCTAGTATGACTATTTATACATAAAATAAACACGTATTAGAAGGTTTTAGCGCCTTTCTACTTGTTTCCCGCAGCTTGTCTTTTTCTAACCTAAAAAACTACCTACACAGCCTCCAGATTAACTATAGGAAAATGTAATGTTGTTCAACGAGCGGTCATGGCCAGTAAACTTACGTCGCCATTGTGTCGATAACTAAGCACAATCACTTCCCGCATGCTACGGAGGCCATAATACTTCTGGTGTAATGTTGCGCAATCTGCACATGCGCAGAAAATTCTATAAACCGAACTTAGCCGATATTAACCGAACGAACTCTCGTAATGTAAACTATATCATACGGTAACTGTTTCTAAAATTATATAAACCGAACTTTGCCTAACCTAATCTATCGAACTCTCGTAATTTAATGTATTTATATAACTGTTATAGTGTATAACAAAATGATATAAACCAAACTATATGATAACGTAACCTACCATTCTCACCAACGCCATCTAAATAACCTAGCTTAACCTCAGATGACAACGCCATATTGATCCAACTTTCGACAGTAATATAATGTAAAATACATTGTATAACTGTTGTAGTGTACAGGAAAATACTTAGTCTAACCTAGAAGGCCTATTAACTAACCAATCAAAAACAAAAAAATATTAACTTAGAATATGAAGGTTGTTAATTTACCCTAATTAGCGAACATTACTTATTAGAAAAGGTCTAATGTTGTTAAGTAACATAACTTACGCAACAAAAAACTTGTGCTTAGACTAACCTAGGAGCCTAGGTTGTTAACTAACCAAACCCAAACAACAAATATTAACTTAGAGTTGCAGGTTGTTAATTAACCTAAATAGCGAACATAACTCATTAGAAGGAGCCTATGTTGTTTAGTATCCTAACCTACACAACAAAACAAATATGCTTGGGCAAAGACTGAATCCTCCTGTGTTTGAAGCATTATTTTGTTCTTATACAAAGAGTTTTCCCCCAAAATATGCTGTATTGAAGTACTAACTTAAGGAATGAACGTTAATCTGAGTATAAGTTTGTTTGCTGACAAATGGTCTAATATAGATATCTGCCCAGATGATCTACGAAAAGATGGCATGGTTAATGTTGAGGCGTTGACTAAGGTTACTCAAGCCTTTAGAACACAAAGAGAAAAATTGAAGGTTAATATAGATGCATTCCAATGCTTGAATCCCAGCCAATAAACAGGTTTTGCGTCACCTTGCTAAGCGTTGCTTATGCCAGTGTCCAACAGTTCTTCAACCGGATCAGTTAAGGTGAATCTATTGTGCTTTATTTAACTCTATTTTAATGCAGTTTTATTTAATTAAGTTTTAAAATTAAAGGTTTTTAATCAAAAATCGTATTTTAAACATTATTCATAGTTTTATTTTGTTCGATATATCATAGTTGAAGTAATTGTTATTCTAATTTTTTTTTTCATTCTAAGTTATGAGGATCATATTTCACCGTAAATCTTACAATATAGCGAAAAAGCCATTAAATTGGACCATCTGTTTTGTTGTTTGTGTTATTTGCAAGTTGTCAATATTATGTACTATTTGTACCAATGGTTTTGAGGTTTTCTTGTGTTGTCACATGGTTTAACATGAATTTTAAATAAGTATTTCCTCTAAGAACTGCAATTTATTTTAGAAAATACTCTCAAGCCTAAATATTTGGGTTTAAAAACGTCAACTCTCTAAAAACCTTTCCTCATAATTGATTGCATTACACGTACGGAATTGAGTTTCATAAGATAACGTGTGCTATACAAATTTACTTTAAACAATTGATCAAGTTGTTAATGTGAACTTAATTTATAGACACAAAATAATTCTGAAATATAATTGCCCGGTATTTACAATTTAGAAATGATTCTCAAATACATATCACTGGAAATGTTAAATGTATAAGAATGTATTTTGAAATCCTATTGGATTAAAATTAAAATTTCAGTGAAATTTTCGATATAGATGTAGACGAAATGCGTATTTTTCAGATTTATAATATATTCTACAGTCTAGACAAGGTGCAAATACATTTTAAATTCAACATATGTCACCTCTTTCACTAATTATATAATAATTTAAAACTAACAAATATCATTCTGTTAACTGACACAAACTTTCTCCCAACTTACTGTAGTCAAAATAATATTGTTTTTAATCATTTTATTTTTTACTACTTTTAGAACAAAACAAAAGAAATAATATTCTACCTACGTCAATCGTATAAAAAAAATTATTGTCACATGCGGGATTCGATAGCGCGACCTTTCAATTACTGGTCGTGCACGCTACAGTGGTGCTACCCCGTGCGGCCGCCGCCGCGATGCTAGATTGACAACACAAACTTGTTTATTTTTAAACATTTCCCCATAATTAAACGCCGAAGTTTTGATAAAAGTGGGTAGTGTCATTTTGTTTGGCATCTTAAGCACTATAAATACTGAAAATTTGATCAAAATCGTTTGAGCCGTTTTTGAGAAATTTGCATTTTTGTCGTATTTTACGGGGTTTTTAGGGGTAAATTACCCTTAAAAATTAGAAGTTCCAAAAAATGAAAAACTGCCTGGAGATATTAGGGTTTAGTACCTACATACCAAATTTTATAAAAATCGGACCAATAGTGTCCTCTCTGGTCGTGTGTACATACAGACAGACACTACTCTAAAAACACTTTCTTGGGTTCAGGGAGCACCAAAACAAAAAATTCCACTAAAAATATTTTTGGGTTCAGGGAGCACCAATACAGATAATTGCACTAAACAATTTTTGGGGTTCTGGGAGCACCAAAACAGATAATTCAACTGAAAATTCAAATTCGAACATTTTTACGAAAACAATACTTTCTCCATATAATACGCATAGGGTGGAGAAAGTAAAAAAGAAATGTTTATTGAATTGTTAAAATCAAATAAGATACTACATAGGCCTAGTAAAAGTTAATAGTGCTAAAAATGTGGCCTATTCTGTAGACTAAATATTACATTTTTCAATTCTTCTCTTAGCTCGTAGATATTGATACCCATTTAAAACCCCTGTATTGTTTTTTTTTTTTCTTTTTTTTTTGCTCGAATTGACACTAGTGCAGCCATTTTAAAAGTCATGATAACAACTTTAGTCACCAGGTAGGCATACTGAAATTTATACAAGCTTGCACTTAATAATTTTAGCTTTAGCTACATTTTATTCACCTTATTTTAAGCTTTAGCTAGGAAAACTAGTCAAAGCTTAACATTATTAGACAAAGCTTTTAGTATTAGCTATTGCTTATTTTTCTTCACACGATGTTAAGTAATGACTTGAAATTTTAAGTTATAGCTTATGCTTATTTTTTATTCAACAGACCAAATATGATATAGTACCAGGTGACCGAGCCCTGCTCGATTAGTTTTGTTGTTGTTTATGTTGAAATAAAACCTAAATATATTAACAGTAATTGCAAGATTAATTATAAATGCTTTAAAAACTGAAAAGCTTTCACTACGATTTTAGTCCTAGTTCTACTATCTTCTGTCAACTAAAGTTTTGAAACCAGACCTAAATATAGTAAAAATTAGTGTATGATTTACATAACCTCAATGCCATGTTTCAGAAGTGAGCCAGGCTTTTATTTATATATTTTCCAAGTTTACCTTTTTTTTTTTTTTTTTGACAAAATAAAGTGTTAAATCAGGCCCAATTTATTATAATTCAAACGTGCTAAAACAGTATATATTAGCTTGTTTTTTTTTCAGAGTAATTAAAAACTATCCAATGAACATCTAACTTTAAACAATACTCAATCTCAGTATTTCGTTGTAATTTTGTAACCAACATGACAACCCAAAAGACCCTATGTTAAAATTTTTCAACTTTTAAATTATATTTTCTAAAAATTGCGTTTTTACACGAAATACGACTATATGGGTGTACTTAAAAATCAAAACTACACCTAAATACAACAAAATTTCTTTGAATTCGTTGGAGCCGTTTTCGAGATACAATAATTGTTCATTTAGAGTAATAGGATTTTATGCACTCTATTGAATAAGTCGTACAATTTATATTGTGTCTTAAATTGTCTATCCTATATTACAAGGTGTGTCTACTAATAGTCAAAACAATTAGTTTTAGTATTCCACTCAATATAAACATTTAACCAGTGTAAGTCTTATGTCAGTTTTGACAATGCTTTTGTATGTTTTTTTTCTCAAGTTAATAATTTTATCAGCTGACTTTATTTTCTATAACCAATACCACTGCTTAAAATTGAATACCTCATTAGTATCAATTAAATTACACTTTTAATTTAACACTGTTTTGGTTGCAAACATCGTTTACCAAAACCAGGTAAACCATCTTACACTTTTCATCAGATTTCATTTACTTAAAGTTTGTTTTCAGTGTTGTCAAACTGAAATGTTTACAGACTGTGTTGTTCAGGGTTTACAGACTGAAAATTATATAAATTATCTTACATTTATATTTCATTAAACAATAATGTGTCTAAAAATTAAGGTAGCAATTACGAAGAACTCTAGTAACAATATATGTTTGTTTTTTTACAAACAATGCTTTTTTTTGTTGTTTTTTTAGCACTCCTCTTACATAACAACATTTTACTTCATTCAGACCTGTGGATACGTTCTAAACCGAATCTTCAATGTTTACTCTAAATAAACATAACTTGTTTCCAAGAATTTAAAATTTGTTATACTTTCTCAAATTCAGATAAAACAGAGTAAATAAAATGTGTATTTGTGGATATTATTTACTACATATATCCGTAGACTTGTACGTAAAATAACTCGTGTAAATACTGCATTTCTTAACTAAATATTTCAAGGTCTTAACCTCAAAGTTTACCAGTAAAATAACGTACTAGATTACTTTTAGGTCTTCATACATTCTCCATCTTGCAAACCTTGCAGTACGTGTAAATAAGAGTTTTGTCTTTATATATATTAGTGAAACATAACAAATAAAAGTTTAGAAAATGCTGTTTCAATCGTAAAGAAATAATTATAGAATGTGTTAAAGCAACCATGACTCAATTGAGCCTGTAGCTTCCGGCTATAATATTACTGTATAAATCATTCATGTGCATGTATGCAGGTGTTTGTTCAAGAACATGAGTGCCTTCAAATTAATTGAAACTGCGTATGTCTGAAATTGTGTATTTATACCTTGGTTAAAACAAGCACTATTCAAACTGTTTGGAACCATTTGTGAGTTAAAATATTTTATTCTCTCATTATTTTGATTGATTTCCATAGTCTCTTACTAGTTGTTTTGTATTCACATTTTGTTTTTAATTAATATTGATAGTACAAAATGGAATTTCCTTACATTTTATCATAAATAAACAGATTGTCATGCTAAAACTCTGCGAGAAATGTTCAAATTTAACTGCGGGAAACAGATAACACAATAACTAAGTTTTATGCAGATTTTACTTTGTCTTAACTGTGTGCGTATTACGTAATACTACCTTTGTGAAATGCTAAAAATAATGTATCTTTAACAAAATCTGAAACTACTACTATTTTAACTCGGTCAATTGGTTCTGGTATTAAGCACTAAGGTGCCAAAATGTAATTTTTTTTTTAGTAACAATTTTATTATAAGTTATTGAATTTCTAACTTAGTAGTATCTTCTCATTACAAATATAATACATTGTACTTATTTTATAGAAAAATAAATGTTGCTTTGATTATAAATCGAACACTAACATAAGGGATAAAATAAAATAATACTTGCATTTAGCTTTGACAAAGCTTACAATAAACTATTATTTCTAAAGGAATAAGTTTAAAATAATCAAATCTATTCGTTATATTATTATTACTAGTATTACAGTTTCAAAATATTACCGGTGAAAGATTTTCTGTTTTTGTTTGTGTAGGAAGGAGCAATACATTTTTAATTCCATCGTAACGTATAGACCTTCTAGGCCTGTACAAAAGCATCTCTCTGTTGATCCACTTAGCGTTATTATAATTACTCGTACAATCACATATCCAAACAGGTTTTCTCCACTCATTGAAAATGATCATTAGGTAGGTGAGTTTGTACATCGCTAGGTGAGTTTACATCAATTTCTACTGATAACTTATTATAATTTAATTATTTGGAGTAAATAGAATTTTACATTATTCCTTTTTGCTCAGCAAACTAAAAAAAAAATAATTAAAAAAACATATATTTTAATTTTTAATATTAAGAGTGTGTATATAATTTAGTCTGAGTATAGGTTATATTGTTACATTAAATAATAAATATTAATTGTTTTAGGCGCATTCATACCAAAATTTATATAAATTCTTGTGAATTAGTAAATTAGATTCGTTAAGGTG
>JAGFPH010004034.1:13908-46332 GCA_018207615.1 Philaenus spumarius | reverse complement strand
GGTTTTTTTGGCCAAAAAGAGGGTTGTTTTTCAAAAATTTTCAAAACCTTTTTTCGTGCATCTATTCAGGCCTAATAGACGTGGTTTGTGCACATTTGTTCGAAATCAATTGAATTATTTTCTCTCTAGCTAATAATAATAATAATATTTATTAGTTAATCTCCTAATTTTATATCACCTCTCCTACCCCACCTACAATTATGAAGTCACGATAAATCTATTTAATAATTTAAATACGTTGTGAGAAAGTATGCGCCAGTTCCTGGTACCGTTTATTTGTAATACTAATTAAAATAAATCGATAACGAAGCTGAATCGTTGACGTAAGTTTAGCGAATTTCCAAAATAAAATGTATATGTTTTAAGGTTAACCGAAAATTTGGGAAATTGGTCTACTCACGAAGGAGCCGAATAGAATTATATGAAACTAGGGGCTCAGCCCCTGGACGCTTCGCTCGCAGTTGGAAAATTCGTTAAATTATCTCGTTAATCTTTGGCTCGTTTGTACATGGGTGACCGAGCATAAATCAGCTGTTTTTTTGCAGCTTACTCATTAACATTAAAACTCATTAAACATTGCCTTCATAAGATTAACATGGGAAATTTGAAGGATTGTGTGCCGGAGCTCCTTCTCGGGTGAATAACGGCTAAATGGATGATTGGATCTTAAATCTGACGGAAAATCGACTGAAATTTAATTTTCTACAACTTTTGTGTTTAACACTTTTTGCTACCGTTTTCTTACAAAACGTGATCAAAGTGGAAAAATGAAAAAATTAAAAAACCTTCCTGCACACAAGGTGCTTTCAAAATTAAAAATGTTAACTTTGGGCAATGTTTCTGAAAGTTTCTCGTCGAAAGCTTTAATTCAAGTATGAGATCGAGGGGGTGCGATCACGGGGGACATAGTTGATGTCAGTGAATCAATGAACTAACTAGCTATATAAAAGTAGATATATTAGTAGAATTTGTTTGCACCTATTCCTCCAGCCACGGATTTATGGTATGGATTTTATGGTATTTTACGTTTTGATCGATTTTATTGGAACCAAGCGAGCTACAAGGGGCGTAAAAACAAAATGTGCAGAATAATATCCTACATTTATTTTTTAAGATAAAGCCCCAAAAAGTTTCAGTACGAAAAATCTAAACAGATTGTTACTTCCGGTCGAAAAACATGGTTTCGGCTGTTGTATCTTTTTGGCTGACGAACTCGAACGAGCGACTTAGACGGCCAACGTGTGTTCCAAGTTTGGACAAAATCGGACTTCAATGCGGCCGCTAGAGTGCAAACACATACATACATAATATATAAACATTTCAACGACTCCCAAAAATGTCTTTGGGACCATGAACGGTGCTCATTTACTACTCCCCACCTTAGGTCTCACCATAAGATTCGTTGCAATAGCTCATCTTTCCTACGAAAATTCTCTAATAAGATTCATGTGATATGATTTTGTACTTAGTAGACCAGTGCTGATGCATTAAAAAAAAAAAAAAAAAAATTAACAGCATGAGACGTATTGGAAAAGGAGTAAAATATTTTTGGAATGACGGGAAAAATAATTTGGAGTCGACAAAATGAAGAAGGGGTGAGTTTTTAGGGGTTGAAAGTGGTATTTCACTGTTTTTCACAATTTGCAACGAAAGTTGACCTCTTATCGATAAAATTTAAATATGAAAGTTGTTGATAATAAAAAGATCTACAACTTTTGCATCTAAAATTTTTTCACATAACCTCAAATTTTCTGGGTAAATCGGTATAATTTTGTTCACGAAATTTGGTGAAAATATAACTTATTATGTTTCAAGTAAGCCGTAATTTTTTTGTAGCAAAGTACAAATTTTTCTTTTCTTTTCGACAAAATCCGAAAAAATGACCTCACTTTCAACTGAAAAGTTTCACCGATAAAGTTTGTCTTTTTAAGCTCACCAGCCGTCATTTTTTCGGTTAAAGCATCTACTTTTAGATTATGTAATAAAAGAGTAGCACTATTATGGAAAAATTTTCCATAAAACACCATAAAATGAAAAAAACAGATTTTCAAAAATCTATTTTTTTACATTTTTGTTCTAAACCCATATTTATTTATTAAAACTATTGAAATTAACAGTTGAAACCTTTCGAGAATATTAACTTCATGTTACCTTAATAGGTAGGGCTGCAAAGAATAAACAAGGACATAAATAAGGATTTGATTATGATAGAAGGGCGAAATGAGGTAAATTTTTGGGGGTAAATATGGTTTCTCACGATTTGCAGCAAAAATAACCTCCTACAAAAAAAAATATAAAAAAAAGTTTTTGGCAATAAAAATATCTACAAATTTTATATTTAAAATTTTCCCATATAACCACAAATTTTCCGAGAAAGTCGGAAAACCCGTTTTAATTTTTTTCTTGTGTAAAAATGGTATGTTTGTCGCCAAATTTAGTGGAAATATACCTTTTTATGTTCTGAATTAGAGGTTATTTTTTTTGTAATCTAAAGAAATGTTTTAATTAAATTCACATTACGTTTATTGAGTAGAAAACTGTTTATTACTAAAACGTATTATTATTATTATTATTATATATAGTATTTACATTAACATTTGATTTAATGTAATTTTAAATTATAAAAAGGCGTAATTAAATCTATTTTTAAAACATATAAAAATTTTGCTTTTTATATGTTTTTGTAAATTTTTAATGTAAAACATTTAAATAAAATCCATACAAACATAATTTAAAAGGATTTTAATATATCTTGCATAATTTAATAATATAATTTTTTTTTTAATTTGTTAATGTTGACATTATAACGACGATTCATTTAAATCGTGACAGATTGATATGTTTCAAATATATACAAACTGAAAAAGAAACAATGCCTTCTGCAGTGTATTGTCTTGCCAATGTTAAGAAAGCCATTTTCTTTATAATACCATGTAATGAATGTGAAGATGACGAAGACGATGAAGAGCTTGAAGATTCAACAGATGCCGAATCAGACAATGAAGCATCCGATGATGAGCAGCCATCGAAAAGGCTTAAGCTAGCGACTCGATTGTGTTTTGAAAATTATTTTTTTATTGCATTAATAATTAACTTCCTCAGTTTATTTTCTCGAACGTTGTATTGTCTTAATGTCTTAATTGAAAAAAGTTAGATAGAAAAGTTGTAGATCTTTTTATTATCAACAACTTTGATATTTAACTTTTTTCAATAGGAGGTCAACTTTCGTTGCAAATTGCGAAAAGCCGTGAAATACCACTTTCAACCCCTACCCCTTCTCCATTTTGTCGACTACAAATTATTTTCCCCGTCATTCAGACAATATTTTGCTCCTATTCCAGTAGGTCTCATGCTGTTAATTTTTTTTCGTTTTAATATTTTTTGGCGTCCATCAGCACTGGTCTAGCTAGTCAACAAATGTTTAATATAGGATAAACCTGATATAGCCAACTTTATCTTCTAGCAGATTTAATTTGATAAGAGGAAAAAAATATTGAAGGAAATAATATCTTTCATAAATATATAAATTACCTTTTTTTCGGAACGTCAACTAATCCTTCCGTTTATTTACAGATTACTACAGTTTCGGGCTTCGTGAGTCCATCTTCAGATCATATAAACGACTCACGAAGGACTCACATGAAGAACTCAAAGGACTCACGAAACCCGGAACTGCAGTAATCTGTAAATCGACCGAAGGATTAGTTGACGTACCGAAAAAAGGTGATTTATTTATTTATAAATTTACTAATCCGTTGGCTACAATGTTAAATTTGAATATCTTTCAAAATTAAGTGTTAAAATTATGAATTTTACACATCTGCAATAAGGTAATTTGTTCAACCATCGTTGTTTTTCACAAATTAGGTTCTAATTTTAGACTTTCAGCCTTGATACATGCAGCTGATTAAACAATTTATGACGGAGTAAAACGAAATATGTTTTAAAGCCACGTGAGTCAAGGTGGACTTTGAGTCCTATATAAGCGCTGCTCAAAGCTATAGTAGTCACATCATTTCTGACTTCTACAGAGATAATACAAGTGAGTATTCAACATGGTTAATAGTAATAATAGTTTTATATGTTTGTAATTTAGAAACATTATTTATATTATAAATGCAATAGGAAATAATTAAATTAATGTTAGTTTCTTGTTTTCAAGTTTATAAGTTTAATAACTGAAATTTTTAGAACATAAAAATACTATTAGCAAAAATAAATACACATAGACTATGTTTAGTTAACTTTATAATTGAATCCTAAAGAAGCTATTGTTTATTTCCCTACATTCGACTTGCTTGAACAGTCTTTGTTTTATTAATAATTACTATGAACTTATCTTTTTCAGAACTTCAAAATGAAAGTCTTGGCATTATTTTTCACCATTTCTTTGGGCGTAGCTCTAGCCGAAGTGGACACCTCAGATTGCCGTTCCGTTAAGGCTGATCCAACTTTTAATTTTGACGAGGTAACTATACATATACCATCATTAAACTTAGCATTTCTGTCTGATTTATGTCGTGTGGATTTTAGGTATAGTAAAATAATAATATATTTATTCCAGCCAACACTTAGATAAATTTCTACTGAAAAATCGTTACCTTATACTTTTGAAAATTTGTCTGTATAAATGCGTATCTGTACATATAATAAAATCGTGTCTGTCCGTTTCGGCTGAACGTATAGTGCTGGGATTTGAGCAATTAGTCGTAGCATTTCTTCGGGAAGGTTTATTAGAAATCCAGTTCGTAAAAGTTGTGATGTCCAGTATTGACCAAATAGTCATTGGGGACTTTTCTGCTTATAACTTTAGACTGACAACACCTATATATTCAATTTGAGATACTCTTTGGGTTCAGCTTGACGGCTTCTTTCTAATGGCCACCGAGTCGACTCCGTAGATTGCATAGTTTAGGAGTAATAACACACACCAAATTCTTAAACTCTTTGGTTTACCGATCTTTTAAACAGCTTTAGTTTTTCAACGGTAGTTTTTAGGGTATCTTTTCAGCCAATTCAGCGGGACAAATTCACGGGTACAACTAGTAATGAATATGGTTCAGTATAAAATTTTAAGTAAATCGGTTCATAAATAAAAAAATTTGAAAAATTAGTGATATAAAAATAATTATTTTAGTCAACATATAGGTTATTATAGGTTTTTATAAGTGTTTAAACTATACTTATTCATGTATAATTATAAAAATTTGACAACTCATAGTAAATTTTATCAGGAATCCGAATCTGCTTTAAAAAATAACTTCTGATAATCCCGTCGTGAGATATAACTGATTTTCTACAACGCTATAGCAAATTTTTAACTATTTTTCTTACATTTTTCTTACGGAAACCTATATTTATGACCCGATTTACTTCAACTTTTGTACACATATTCCATATGTATATTCAAACGACGTATTACATTTTCATAAAGATCGGATACTAAATATTGGATTTATAAGCTTATAACCATCTAGCGGTAAATCGAAAATATTTTAATTTTGTTTCGATGTTCTTTCATATTTTACACTGTTTACATTTGCGCGGCCAACAATGGAAAAATACGTTTTACAATTTTGGTTTAAAATATTTTCTGCCGTAACTTTTGAAAGTTTTGTCGGAAAGAAATAGGATGCGGAATGTTTAAGACTACAATGTTTACTCAAGTATCTTTTCAGCCAATTCAGGTGGACAAATTCACGGGTACAACTAGTAATGAATATGATTTACACAAACAACATAAACACAATAAACAGTAATATTTCATATATCCATAGATTCAACTATACATAAATAAATTCACATTCATAAGTAAGTATACGTTGCAAGCGAACTCGATCAACAACACTTATACAAAAGTATAACTACTTAAAATGGTCTGCTGTAGTGGCGGCCATCATGGATTTTTATCCCATAAGAGCAATGTTAAATTTCAAACCATTTATTTCGTTTGTTTTTTATCATAAAATTGTTTGCAAGGTCTCATTTTAAGCACAGTCACAATACGCATCCGTTTTGCATTTTACATTAAAAAAAAAATGCTTTTGATTTGTTATGTAATTGAAGATTTTCTTTCACGAAGATAATAATTTATTAAAACTCACTCTGATATTTACAGCACGGTAAAACGATTTGTTATTAATTGTTTGAAAGACTGAAAACTAATATGTAAATATTATTTTATTCCAGTTCGTCAAAGGTCAATATAAATTCGAAGCCGGTACTGGTACGTCTGATCTTAAAAACTTTCAATCAGCTTACTTGTCTCAAATTCAGGTAGATGACCTCTTCTACAGCATCTTCACCGCCAACTTGTAAGTCAACAAAACATGCAAATTTATTTCAGCTAATTTTGCAAAGTAGACAAGGTAGTTTGAGAAATGTATTCCGCTTTTAAAAGCAACTAACAACCAAGTCAACGGAAACAGAAATTCAGTTAAAACGTTGCCGCTATGGTTTGATTACACATTTAAAACAAGTTTTAGACTATGTTGGAGCCGAACTTGTTAGGCGTTTTGAATATATGACTTCAAATTTGATTTTGTTTCCAGGAAAGACGGCACACAGCAAAACATCGACTACCTCATAACTTCACAAGAAGGAGGAATTATAAATGAAGTTGTCCTTGAAGATGGTAAGTTTAGAGTAGGAAATATGAAGCGGTGTAAATCTCCGGTTTCATGACACCCAGTCCTTCATTAATTTGTTAATACGTAATGTTGTCCCATTAACTGTCACAATATACATTAAGTATTATCATTATTTAGAAAGGATAAAAATACCATACATTTTCAACTAATTCATTTCCTTATCTTGGAGTTTAGTATTTCGTTGTTTTACTGTCAGATCTCATTTAAGGTAAATTTGGAAAAATCTACATATTCCAGTAGTTACGATTGGGCGTTCACTTCGTGGTTCCTAGATCCCAAAATCAAAATCAACCTAATTTTTTCTATATACATCTATACATTTTGAATGGACACGATTACTACCGTCGTTTTGCGGCAAATCTCTTTCGGAACTGTGCATTGAAAAGATTTAAAAAAAGAAAAACGTAAAAAAATGTTTTTCAGTTAGCTTAAGAGGTGGAAAACAAATGTTCAAGAACAAATCATAACTCCCCCAATAGGCACACAATCAAACCCATCCAAATTTGTCGCACGCTTTTTAAAAATTACCCAAATCTTGTCTATGAAAATCTTGTTAACACAACCTACAGTTACGTCAGTGGGTGAAAACATTATGCGTCGTAACCAATCGTTGATCCTTAGAAAACATTATGCGTCGTAACCAATCGTTGATCCTTAGTAGACACATTCATAAGCCCGTTACGTATTTTTGTAATTCTTTTATAAATTACCAAAATCTTTTGTCGGTAGCATCTATAATCGCAACCCCTAAAGGTTGGGGGGGGGGGGGCATCGTGACAAGTAATATTATGAACATATTTTTCTTGCTTAATTTCACTAGGAAATGTTTTGCACCAAGTTTTTATGCGGGGTGCCAATATAACGTTATGTAGCTGGAGGGGCCTGATCATCATATTTAGTTACACTATCACCTGATCTCGATTTTTCTATTTTCCCCTCGAATACCTGTTATGGTTTATGCATGTTTTTCCATAGAATCTACCAACTCAAATAAATATGGTAATTTTAAATGATATCGCGTTTTTCTGACGCAGTTACTTTAATTGCGTTTACCCGAAGGTAGTTCAGGAACTCATAAAATGTTGCAATTTGTATTGTGGTTTACACTGACTATTAAAATATATATCAGTTTGCACTACGACATATATCTGTATCTGTAGTCCTAGTAGAACAAGATTTTGTTCGTATCTTCTAAAGTTTGTTGGTTGTGCAACCACAAAATAGGGAGTTATTTTATTTTCTCTTTTTTGAACTTTGCTGTAGGTAATTGTAAGTAAATAACAGTATGTTATTTTCGTTTCAGGTCAACTTACCGAGCAGGAGTTTGTTGTCACAGTCTACGGATACGAAGCTAACGCCTACGTTCAAATCTACATCTGCGGACAGAAGACTGGTAACTATAATCTGTTTCTTTTAGAATAAAAGTAATTTTATGGTTCTAGTGTCAATCGCTTGGACGATGGATGCTGTGTGGTTAAATAAGTTTAAAACAATTGTGTTTGGGTAAAGGGCGAGACAAAAAAAAATTGGTTTTCTATTCAGTATGTCTCACTTCGTTAAAATTCACAAACTGTATATTAAATTCTGAAAAATATCTAAGAAAGACCTTATAAATAAAAATAGGTTAAGTTCGAAATATTTTATATTACCGTTGTTATAATAACACATTCTTTCGGCCTAAAAAGTGGGATTTGATATTCATATATCACTAGCTGGCCCGACCCGGCTTTGCACGGATAGACAAATCAAAGTTAAATGTTATTAACAAAAAATTATATCAATAAATATATTACACTATGTATTTCTTATGGCGATTTTTATTAACTTTCACCCCCCAAAACACCTTCTAAAATTTCGAATTTTTTTAAACCTTTCTTAGCGAACGCCTAGGGCCTTAGAGGAAGCTACATACCAAATTTAATTCAAATCCCTTCAGTTGTTTTTTTTACTACTTTTGACCCCCAAAACCCCCCAAAATTTTGAATTTTTTGAAAACCTTTCTTAGCGAACACCTTTTGCCCTAGAGGAAGCTACATATACCAAATTTAATTCCAACCCGTTCGGTATTTTTTTAGCAACTTTGACCCCCCCCCCCAAACCTTCCATAAAATTTCGATTTTTTTTAAAACCTTTCTTACTGAGCACCTATGGCCCTAGAGGAAGCTACATACCAAATTTCATTCCAAGCCGTTTGGTAGTTTTGGAGAAATCGTGATTTAATAACTTTTCGATTTCGATTTTTTTTAAAAACCTTTCCTAGTGAGCATCTAGAATAAGCTACATACCAAATTTCGTTCCAATCCGTTCAGTAGTTTTTAAGAAATCGTGATGAGTCAGTGAGTGAGTGGTGTTTGGCTTATATATGTATATAGAGTATATAGATTCTAAATATCTTGTACGGTTAAGTATATTTCCTGTATTTATTTTGAGAAAATCGTTAGTGGTTGATTTATATATTGGATTATTTTGCCAATTTGGTAACAATATTTGTATAAAATGTTGAAAGCATAGTTTCTGTGCGAAAAAGTAAATTATAGTCACGACTATGATTTTATGTAAACAGGTTCCACTCGAGTTCTATTTGATTTTATTAACTTTTATTTTGCATTTCAGCTGCTGGCGATGACTTGAGATACGTCCTTTCAAAGGGCAATGTCAAGCTGACTCCAAGTCAATGGAAGAAAATTTCTCTCGCCGACAAGAACGCTCACTTCACAGGAAGTCTTACCAAAATACTCACTGGAGTCAAAGTAGCCGACAAGAGCGAATAGAATGTCTTCGTTGCAAATATGCAATGTTAGCAGTAGTAATAAATAAAATACAACTGTACTGAAAATTTTCTGTTTAATGTCATTTCGCCACTTCCATACGCTCTCAAAAAATAAAACCAGCTGGTACGCACGCGTTACTAGTTTATACCAGCGAGCACGGAATACAATAGAGAGGCCATCCTGTAAATAACAGTAAGCAGGGTTGAAGCCATGTCAGCCATCTTTGATGTGTATAGAAACGTTGTTGGGCCCATAAATGCGTAGTTCTGTAAACGGTGCTCGCCTTGATAACAACCTTAGGATGGGACAAAAATTACCAAATTTTATACATTAGTAGGTGGATATTGAAGGAAGGCAACAGTCTTCGTAGAAAGTTTAATATCTATTGTGTTTTTATTAAAATAATAATTAAAACTGTTCCTTTTACATTAAATTAAAGTACCAGGAGACCGAGCTAAAGCTCGATTATAAGCAGGGCTATGATTTCAATAATAAATATTGGATTATTGAGTTTTGAGGTTAGGCCTATAACATTAAACAACTAAATAAAGGGTATATATACAACATTAGGCTTACCTGTAATAAAAATACAGTTTAAAGGATTAACCACAATCTCAACGCTATGCCTCAGAAATAAGTCAGGCCTAAATAAAGTATTATTTCAATATCGATTTATTCCTAGAGCCTAGTTCGCTCACGTCAATAACTACTATTATTGCAAATTTCCGTGAACATCATTTCGGTTAGGCCTATAACATTAAACAACTAAATAAAGGGTATGTTTATTATGTATTCGTTGCCATGGTAACTATAAATAGATACAACATTAGGCTTACCTCTAATAAAATATATACAGTTTAAAAGAAAGCAGATGATTATTGTAATGGCATTGAAAACATTTGCATCAGCTGTGCTTTGTATTGTTTAAAATGGACAAATTTCACTTTTTAATTTAATAAAAAGACGTAGAAAACGAATTTTCCCAGACTGGTGACCATTTCCAATTGATTTCTCGTGGCCAAAAGCCTAATATAAAATCAAAAAATCAAAAATCCTCAGACGGAGATTCCAGATCCATTTAGCAGACAAACAATTATCTCTCGCTTTAGAAGATAAGATTTATGACATGAAAATGTTAGTGTGCGAGAACTTTTTTATTTTTGAGGTAGAAACAAACTTCCAGCGAGAAATTTGTAGCTAATTAGACGATCTTAAATTTTTATTCCAAACAATTTTCGATGTTTAGTTGTATGCGCCCGCCATCGCGGACCACGGCTCCACGCTGTCTACTAAACAATGATAGCTCCAATACTCTGCCTAGTCTGATTTGTTTTACTCTTTACATGCTGAGGAAGTTAAAACAATATAAGTAGGAACACATGGCAGTTCACAAACAAAATTAGTCACCTAATCATATGTTTTAATGCAAACAAAGGAAGATATACAATTTTCTTAAGAATACTATTGGACAACGTACTGTGTTTAGTACTTTCAATATCTCTGTAACCAACAGACGTAGAGAAATTATAAAACACCAAATTGTTCGTCTTTTTAAACCAAATTCAATGATGAAAAGTAAAGTTTGATTTATTAAAATATTATATGTAAAACACTCAAAAAACCGCTCGGCACTAGGATGACTCATGCTCTGCGGGAGCCATGTTTGATGTGTTTCGCGCTTTCGGGTGGCTACAACTCACTGCTACTGCGTGGCCCCTCTATTGTATTCTGTGCTCGCTGGTTTATACAGGTTACAACAAAACGTCTGGGCAGTTCGTAAACAAGGAACCCAACTATTTCGATATCGAGATTTAAATTTAACTATTTATTTTCAAAATCACAGAACCACAACTTAAATATTTTAATGGTTAGGATTACTTTTTAAAGTAAGCATTTTCCTAAATGTTTAACTTTCTTAACTCCTTTTCTCTAAAAGTACTACATATTGTTCTTTTGTTATTATTTATTTTTACTGGGTAGTTTTACAGATCAAAATTTACAGAACACCGGAATTTACAGAATTTCCATCATTGAAAGATCTGAAAAGTTTTAAATGTCTGTGTACATTAATGGTTTCTTAAAGTTATTCAGTTAAGTTTGTATTCAAACTGTGATCGTATCTCCTATCATTACAATATGGTGGCAAAAAAAAGAAAAAAGAAAAGAAAGTTAAATTCATAAAGATAAAATGTTATTATTTTACAAAAATGAAAACATGTAATTATTTTAAAGAAGTTTTAAAACTAGGGTCCCCTTTTTTAAATATTTTTAACCATCTTTTAATTAACTATTGAGGTTAATTTGTTCATAAGTTATTATTTAATTGTTACTATAATTTGATATTATTAACTAAATTGTATGTAATTTTCTTAGTTATCCTTCATCCAATAAGAATAAATTATACATCATGTTATTTTTCTTAAAATTGTCTAACTTTTTTGTGTCTTATCTTTTTTTGATAAAATTTTTAGTTTAATAATGATTTAATATTAATAATATTCACATGCTGAATAACGTGATAAAGTTTGTTCATATGGTTGCAAGACACCCTGTATTACCAATTACTGCAGTTACAGCACTGAGACTTATTTTATTAAATTTATATGCTCATTTTACGTAAATTAAATTAAATTTTACACCTTAATAATTAACGCCCTATATACTTCAATAGGGATTCGTTTCTGTGAGTAATCTGAAAAACGGGTGAAATCTTTCGCTAGCTGTAACTCTCTAACGAAGCATATCCAGACCTATGAATAAATTAACTTTTTTCGTTATTTTTGCTTGTGGAATCAGCACAGAAAGTGCTCGGAACATTATGCAAATAACTTATTATTATAGCTCAAAATAATATTAAAATATTTTGTTTCTAGAGTAATTCTGGGTATTGTTGACAACTACCAAGAAATAAATTTTTCCTTTTTTTTGTCAATATCTCTGTTGTCCTTTGAGGTTAATAAAAAATAAAAAAACCATTGAGTTTGTCATTAAAGAAGTAAACTTTTTTGTCTCTTGTCATTTTTTTGTAAAGTTAGCGGTTTTTGAGATATTTGATTTTAAAAATTATACACGGCCGCCGTTTTGAAAATATTTAAAATATTGTTCTAATTTTTCGTACATTGATAAAAAGTTACGTGAGAAATATGTGTACAAAGTTTGAGCTGAATATCTTTTCTACTTCTAAAAATATTAAGTATTTTATAAAAAACACATACAGACAGACCGAAAACGGAATGAGATAGGACACATGTTATATTACATTTTTTGTTTCTTTTGACATGCTGAATAACGTGACAAAGTTTGTTCATATGGTCATAAGACACCCTGTTATTACCACCATCCCTATCCAAATGTTTAGAACGAATAGTCCATCAGCAGTTGACTAAATACTTAGATGATAATAGTCTTCTCAGTCTTTCGGACGGACAATAACACTGCGACAGCACTTATTTGTGTATCTGACGATATACGGTTAGCGATGGACCGTAGAGAGGCTACGATATTAAATCTATTCGATTTCTCTAAAGCTTTTGACAGTGTTAACCATTCATTATTGTTTTTAAAATTGAAGAAAATCGGACTGTCACGTAAAAGTATACATTGGGTCAAATCTTATTTATCTGGAAGAGAGCAGCGTGTTTGTGGTGGTGAAGAAATGTCTGCCTGGGAGGCTGTGACTCGTGGAGTTCCACAGGGATCAGTTTTAGGACCTTTATTATTTAGTATATATATTGACGACATTAGTACTAGACTAAAATACTGTATGCTTCATCTGTATTCTCGTGATCTGCAAATATATCTACATTCTAAAGTCAATGACATCGGCAGTTGAGCATATGCCGTATGACATTAAAAGTATTTGCCTATGGGCTGAAAAGCATGACTTACCAATGACACAACCCATTATTATAGGCTACTCCCGACTTATGAACACAATAGACTTGAACAATCTCATCAAACTTAAAATTAAAGGTGAATTATTAGAATATCGCAGCAGCTTTAGAAATCTAGGCCTGACAAACAATGACAGGTTAGACTGGACTGAATATGTAACTGAGACATGCAATAAAGTATTTGCTGGGATTCACTCTTTTAAAAAATGAAAGATTTCTTGCCATTTCATATTAGAGTGCTCTTAGTAAAATCATTAACTATGCCATACTTTAACTACTGTGCCACTGTGATATGACTGTGGAATTGGCTAGTAAACTCCAACGCGCTCAAAATTATTGTCTTTGATTTATTTTCTATTTAAAACGTGATGATCATGTTAGCCCCTATTATAAACAATTATATCTTTTAAAACTTGATGCATTTAGTTCTTTTCATATTTGAACTACACTACATTCTGTCCTTCGATCTAGAGTGCCGACTAAAAGCTACGCGCACACTGCACCGACCGGTACGACCGGGATTTTTATAAAAGTCAAACTAGGGGCTCTGCCCCTGGACGCTCCGCGTCTAAACCCCGCCTCGGCCTTCGGCCTCAAATGGCTGCTTCGCTTCGCTCGCAGTTGGAAAATTTTACCTGATCTAAAAAAAACTGGTAGTTGTGAAGAATTATAATAAAACCTGATTCTAATAATTAGCCCAATTTGTGTTTTGGTTCATTGTAGGCCCACCCTAAAATTATGTTCAGTTTTTGATCCAAATTAGCTGTTTTATATATAATAGGTTTGTAACAACCAATGTTTGAATTGAATTAAAATATAGTTAGCATTTTTCGTTGATTTTTGTTTGTGTTTGTTTTTAGTTTGTCAATGTAACCTCAAAAAGGTAATACTCTTCAAATTTTCTAAGTAATGTTGCTATGGTAATGAAAGTAAACAAACATGATGTGTTGCTAAGTTTTTTATACGAACAGCTGTTTTTGTGCCCCTGATAAAATCAGCTGTTTTTGATAAAATCAATAGAAATCTTTCTTCCATAAGATTAACATTGAAACTTTGAGGGCCACTGGGGCGTAGCCCTAATGTCCTAGGACTTTGGTAAATGGCCTAAAACCTTCCCAGGGTTAACCTGTGTTACTATGCAAAATTTAAAAGCAATCGGATGAATGGTATACGAACGCAAAATGGACAAAGAACCAAAAAAAAAAACCCATAAGGAATACACAGCAGAAATTTGCATTTGATTATAACGTTTGTAAGGCGAAAGATACATGATTTGTAATGCTTGATGACATATCTGTGAATGATTACCTGCAATTAAAAAAAAAAATAATAAGGAAATCGGCCGGATAGAATGGCCGTACTGACTGCCACAAGTTTTCATAAATTCTTTTAATATATAGATGCATGTTTCTTTATGGAGGTGCGCGTAGTATACACCATTTGAGTGTATATTAGCCATTTGAGTTTCTATTACTTTGGTGACAAGTAGGTGTACTTATTTCTTTGGTACAAAATTATCCAGAGGTGTATAATATGAGGCATCCGGACTATTTTAATCGGAAGAGACAACTGCTGGGAGGAAATCGGGGGTATCATGAAGCAATCCGGTAAGTTGTCTTCTTTACCAATGTTGTTATCAATCTAGTAGCATTTTCATAATCTCAAACTAATGTGCAAAGCCTATAATGTGTATCAACCGAGGTTTATTACTTATAAAGTAGTATTTCAACCATAGTTAGTCACATGGTAGCACTATGTAAAATATGTCATCGGTCGTACCTCCTTAAAATTTTTGTTTTTGCCGTACCGGTCGGTGCAGTGTGCGCATAGCTTTACTTGGCAAATAAGTTTGTTTATGCCACGGATAAAGTACGGAAAGTACAAGGAAGGGGTCGACAGTGCTAATCATTCTTAAGTACAGAGCTGTAAAATAGAACAAATCTTTTACAGTAATGGCATATCACTTGTGGGATTTGCTACCAGATTCCCTTAAAACTATTGGTAGCCGTGCTCAATTGTCAAAATCATTGAAACTTTATTTCATGAATAGTATGGACGTGAACTGAATCTTTGCTCGGGGTGCGTATGAAAGGGGATTTGTTTCATTTACTTATTTAAGTTTTACGATGAATGAATGTGAGCGTGAATGTTGTTATAAGTAGTTTATTTTATTTTATTTTTTAACTTCAACAAATACGTTTAAAATAAGGCTATTTTATTTTGTAAAGCTAGCCATTCACGGTCCGACTTGTAGTCCGATTCAATGTCCGATGTCCGATGTAGGTGCGTGAATGTGTTTGATGGACGACGAGTTGGATGATCGGACAAATCGGAGTCCGAGACCAGCCTACAAGATAATCCGACTTCCAACTTCCGACGGAATCGGACTGTGAGTGGGGTGATCGTCCGATTGCGTCAGTTTAAACTTTGATCTTACTTTCGTTTGGTCCTCCTTTTCCCCCTATACTTTGTACATTTTTACTTTTATATTTTGTGGATAATAAAGGGCTTTCGGAATTTATTGAATTGTACCGGGAGAGTAGGTGTTTGTGGACACAAGTGATGCAATGTATGCAAACTGACATCTTCGAGTCACAGTAGTTGACGCGATCAACAAATAATTTCTTAACCTATTGAACAAATATAGGTGAATGTTTACTACAGTGAAAAAATAAAGTCGGTTGTCTGCTATATTTAAAAACATAGGCGATTGTTTAGTATACTGAAAAAACATAGGCGATTGTTTAGTATACTGAAAAAACATAGGAGATTGTTTAGTATACTGAAAAAATATAGGCGATTGTCTACTATATTAAAAACATATAGGCGGTTGTCTACTATATTGAAAACATATAGGCGATTGTCTACTATATTAAAAACATATAGGTGTTTGTTTTCTATACTGAAATAATATAGGCGGTTGTCTAATAGGCCTATATTTAAAAATATAGGTGATTGTAAGTATACTGACAAAATATAGAGGATTGTTTAGTCTAATTATTTGCATATAGTAATTGCTGAACATTTTGATACAACTGCCACGATTTACAAGGAAAGAAGACTGAATTGGAAACGTTAGTTGGATCGTAAGTTGGATGGTAAGTTGGATGGTAAGTTGGATGGTAAGTTGGATCGTGAGTGGTGAAACGCATCCAACTTGCAGTCCAACTCGGCCGTTGGAACTATAATAGCTTAGAATTTTTATTCTTTAATTCTTGTGATTTTATATGGATTTTTTATTTGCTTTTATTGTGTATTTATGTTATGTTTTCGCCTTAAGTTAACTAAGTCAATGTCAAATTGTAATTGTATAATTATGGGTTAAGTGTAAGAGAGGACCATATGGTCTGTGCCGTCATTTAAAAAGTGCGCCTTTTACTTCATCTCAAATGCCTATTCATAATAAAACAGCAACCCTGACCCGATCTGCCGTCCATCACGGACAACTACAAATCAGCTGTGACCTGGCACTGAACAGCGCATGCGCGACCTGATGAAGACTGATGCACTAGTCACGCTGCCATTAAGCTTTTTTCGAGGATGGGTACAACATGGCCTGACATATTTCTTATCTACACAATACGTTTAATATAATTGTTTCAAAAGATAAGCGATGCTTAGTGCGGTGTATTAGCTTAACCAAAATGTATTAATTTAATTTAAAACATTGTGTATTGTGTAATTTGGGATGTATATAGTAGTGAAAATCTTTCGTAATACGTAATGGCAGTAGACCGGCCATGTTTCTTAGTTTGCAACATTCTAACCGGCGGAAATGTATCAATCTCATTCACCAGGTAAAGATTTCATACAAATATTTTAAACTAATTTTCCATCTGAGTTGGCTATACATATGTATGTTGTCTGAATTTAACTTTAACCATTGTTCTACATTTACAAAGTAATAGTCTGTCATAAATTAATTTAGTCTAAATAGCCTATTTGTTAATATCAAGATACAGCCTAATAGCACTAAGCAAAGTGCAATTTAATATTTAATAGCCTTTTAAAGCCATATAAAATAGCTAGTATCTGTTCAAAGTATTTCTTTAATCCTATTTCATAAATTCATAGTTACAAAAGCTATGCTGTTTTATATATGACATTTTATACTTGAAAGCATATGAACAATCTTAAACTTGAAAACTAAGTTACATAAGTTCTAAAACTAAGCCCTGTTGTGCTTTGTTTGTAGTGAATACTGGTGCAAGAACTACCCTATTCTTTCTTCAGTGAAGTGAACACATTCTGTAAACAAACCGTCTTAGGGGCAAACAATTTGTGAACAATAGAAATTTAGAACGATTACACTATCAATCATTAATTTCATTATGACTTCAGTGTGGCAATCAGAATACTGAAATATTTCTATCAATATTAATCAAAAATAAAGGCTTATGAATCAATTAAAATATAAATAAAGGCTATAAACAAATATCTTTTAATTACTTATATTTTGGAAGGGATCGCTAGCAAAATTTTGGAACTACAATCCCCCAGGGATTTCAATCAAACATCTAAAAGGTTTTTAAATTTATTATATGAGAGACGTCTCACTAAATTATTAAACCCCATTATTTTCATTATTTAATTTCATTTAGTATTAAGGTTGGCCAACAAAACAAGAGTTATTAATAAATCCATGGTACTATATGTTTAACTTTGTGATGTTGTAGAAAGGAAATAAATTGTAATAAATGTTGTATTATAAACGGGGAGGGTTTTTCTAATTTTACTTTAAGGGAGGGATCTTTTAAATATAATCAAAATCAATATTGTAAATGTAAACTTTTCTTAAATTTTCTTTTTTATTATAACTAAGGGCATATAAATTTTTAACTTTTACTTAAGGGCATATAACTTTTGAATATCAGTTTACAGTTAAAGCAATAAACAAACTGTTTGTTATACGAATTGTATTTATTGTATTTCCTGTACATAGCTAACTCAGGTGTTCAGTATCAACTTCAAATAAGGTAAGGTTACAGATCTCTTGCTGTACTTGGTAAACTCAAATTTTTGTAGGATTGTATGTACCATCTTCGTCGTAGCCCAGCTCGCATTCCAAATTGTTATCATAAATTCTTTAAAGGTGGTACAGGTCCGAACTTCGCCCAAAATAAAGTATTTTCTATCTATGTATTAGGGACAACAAGAAATCCTCTAGTATTAGACACTGTAAGGTCAAGTGTATTGTTTGCTATCATATTCGGCCATTTAGCCATTCATCATCACATGCACTAGGGACAACAAGGAAGACTGCAGTTGGCTTAGGTGAACTTTTCAACAGCTTGAGGTAGTGATGGGCACTAGCAAAATATTCCACTGCTCATCCTGGTTGTTTCAAGACTTATACGATTCATATGTAGGTTCTAACATACTTAACATGAGTTAAAGGTTCCACCTCGCAATCTGTTCTGGACTCTGCTTTCACTCTGAGCGATTCAGACTCGTATTTCGGCGTTGAACGAATTGAAAAGAACCTCTTGGTTATTTGAATAGTTTAAATGGCGATACAACTAACAGTATTATCTATTTTAATCTTGACAGAACGTAATGTTGCTCATGCTACGTCAGTCATTATTCATTTCACCTTAACTTATTGAGTTAAACCATACATAATATATACAATACTATAATATTTATGATATAGTATAAATTTAAGTCGTTCTTGTACGGGTGAAAATTAATTACCGCATGGAATGTAGATTAATTACGTTATAGTTCACTCTGCCGAAGCTGTGTCTAAAAGCTTTTTAAAATGTATTTCCTTCGCCGACGACATGTTTACATGTAAAGTAAAATTATATTAAAACAGTCCTGAAAGCAGTATTAAAGTACTAATATATTTAATTGAAAATGTATGTAATTAAATACTTTTTACAAAATGGAAATGCAAAGATATTAATTTCTTTGACATTGAGAAATATAATAAACGGTACCAGGAACTGGCACATACTTTCTCACAAATACATTTAAATTACTAAACAGATTCACTGTGACTTGTAGGGTGGGGTAGGAGAGTTTTTTTTTATTAAAGTTGGAGATTAACTAATAAATATTATTATTATTATCTAGAGAGAAAACTATTCTATCGATTTCGAAAAAATTTGCACCAAACACGTCAATTAGGTCTTCATAGATGCACGTAAAATGGTTTTAAAATTTTTTTTAAACAACCCGCTTTATGGCCAAAAAACCCCCATAAACAGTTATTATTATTATTAGCTAAACAAGAATTTTTAGAAAGATGCGGGTTTCTGTATATGGTAGGGCACAAATAAGCCAAATTTTATCAAAATCGTTAGAGCCGTTTTTTAATAAAAAAATAATAACTGATTTTTGGGGGTTTTTTGGCCAAAAAGGGGGTTGTTTTTCAAAATGGTTCAAAACCCTTTTTCGTGCATCTATACAGGCGTACTGGACATGTGGACATGTCGGTGCAAATTTGGTTGAAATCGATCGAATAATTTTCTCTCTAGCTTTGTATACTTTTATTAAAGTAGGCGATTAACTAATAAATATTATTATTATTAGCTAGAGAGAAAACTATTGGATCGATTTCGAACAAATTTGCACCAAACACGTCAATTAGGTCTTTACAGATGCACGTAAAAAGGTTTTGAAAAATTTTGAAAAACAACCCCCTTTATGGCCAAAATACCCCCAAAAATCAGTTATTATTATTATTATTATTAGCTAAACGAGAATTTTTAGAAAGATGCGGGTTTTTGTATATGGTAGGGCACATTAAAGGCTACAAATAAGCCAAATTGTATCAAAATCGTTAGAGCCGTTTTTTTATAAAAAAATAATAACTGTTTTTTTGGGGGTTTTTTTGCCAAAAAGGGGGTTGTTTTTCAAAATTGTTCAAAACCCTTTTTCGTGCATCTATACAGGCGTACTGGACATGTCTGTCGCAAATTTGGTTGAAATCGATCGAATAGTTTTCTCTCTAGCTTTGTCTACATACAGACATACATACAGACGTACATACATACATACAGACATACAGACAGACATTTTGTAAAAACCACTTTTTTGGACTCAGGGGGTCCCAAAACGGATATTTCCACAAAAATCTCAACATCGATTTTTTTTGCGATCACTATACTTTCTCTATACTATAGTATATTGAGAAAGTAAAAATAGATTTTTTGCTAGGTTAGTTGATTTCTATTTTATTATAGGAGTATTATTAGCAAATTTCCATAGGAAAGATGAGTTATTGCAGTGACCCTTATGGTAAGACCTAAGGTCGGGAGTAGTAAATGAGCACCAATCATGGTCCCCAGAACACGTTGGTGGGTGTCATTAGAAATTGTATATATATGTTCGCCCTCTAACGGTTGCTTTTAAAGTCAGATTTGGTAAAATTTGGTGAACAAATTATAGTTGTCTACGTCGCTCGGACGAGTTTGTTAGCCATACAAATCCAACCCTAAGTAAATATTGTTTCAGATTTTTCGTACGGTACGAGTTTTTTTAGAGTTTTATCTAAACAAAAAAATGTAGAATATTATTCTGCACATTTTATATTTGTTTTTCTAAAACTACAGCTCGCATAGTACCCAAAAATTGATCGAAACGTAAAATTCCATAAAAGTTAAAGGTAAAATCGACTTGGGGGATTTGAATGTGGGGGCATCTTCTGATCCGAGGCTGATGGCCTAGTTTGTACTCTGCAAGCGAAGCGAAGGTACCCATAAACCGAGACCACAAGCTCGAGGTATACACTGTGTGACGATGGAGCGAGTGAGTCGGAAGCTAAGGTTCAAACAAATTCTACTGATATATTTCATACACACAGGCAACTTTGTGAGTAGACCAATTTCCCAAATAGTTTGTTGAAAACGTAAAACATATAAACTTATTTTTGGACGTCGCGGTTCAGCTGCGTGGTCGAATTATTTGATCTTGTTTTTTCTTAAATAATATTACTGGCCTGTCTGAACATTGATCATGCTATATTTACATTATACAAAGCATACAGAGAAATAATATGTATTTGGTTATATAGCATTCAGTTAATATACTGATATTTTTCAGAGGTGTATAAAATATACTTGGGATTTTATTGGTATTACATTATGTTCATGAATATACTTCTAAGATTGTAAATACGGCAGTTAAGAGAGTTTCATCCCCTTTTACCCGTCTGATTGTCTTGTAAATGGATGCAGTTGCGTAACCATGACAACAATAACCGATTGTAGATATGAATGTGAAACAAAGATGGAGGAGGCAGTATGGTGGACGAGTGTTGAGATTGTGTCAATAGGACATTTAACTATGAACAAATATTTTACTGTATATACAACTAGCTAAACAGCCTAACCTAGTTGCTTCTCTACTGTGTTTAACAAAATAGGAAACACAATAAAATATTTGAGAAGTTTAAGTATTGCTTCCTTTTTTTAGAAATTTGAATAGCTGAAAATCAGTTGGTTTAATGTAACTAAACTTTACACAAATTAATTTTGAAACCACAGAAACAGACGCCAAACTTCCTGGAAGGAACAGAGTCATCGATCATTAGTAATTTCCGAGGTTAAAAAATGGAAAAATCGGCTAAACATTATTTCCTAGCAAGCATCTAAGAAGGGAATTTACAAATTCTTACCCTAGATTAGAGTGTTTTATTTGTGTGGATAAAAGAAGTAACGACTTTTATTTTTTTTCTTATTTTTATTTTCACACACACAGATAATTTTCAACTACACGAAAATCTAACAACCAATACTTTTCGTATATTTTGTGTTAAAAATTGAATGAGCAAAAATACTTTCTAATCGGATACCTATAAATCGCCCAATGGGACCCTAGGCTACGTACACGCTAGGCGACCAGGTCGTCCGGGAGCGTTTTCTAGTCGCAGCGACAAGTACGCTCCCCAGGTTATCTAATGGAGCCGGCCACGCTAGGCGGCAGGTCGCTATATGTCGATCCACCTGATTCATGTGAGCTTGATGCTACTTCAGTGTTTTCAGCAGTACTGTAAGTAATGTTTCTCTTTTTTAAATAACCTTGCCTTTTGAAGCTGACTTTTTTAATGAAAATAGTTTAGGTCAACATATTTCGGATGTAACTTTTAAAATTATCTTCAGTTGTTGACCTAGATCAAAGTTAAATTAGTGAGAAAGTACGTTTTTAATTTTGTAATTGTTTATTTAAACAATAAAAAAACTATAAATTTATTAACTAAAAAGTTCTTTACTGAATTCTTGTAGCTCTTAACGATAACTTTCATTTGAAATGTAACTGATTGTTGTTACTCATAAACATTTTGTGAAAATTGTGAAAAAATTCAGCATTACATTATTGCTAATTTTTAAGTGGTATTTATATATATATACTTTTTAATAAATATTTTTAAAATTTGTTTAGTATCATGTCTTAATGCTCAAGCAGTTTCAATAGTATATTTCATTGTAAACATTAAAAATTCCAAGTTGTAAAATTGCTATTTTTTCATTTTTGCTGAAAACCTTATTTATTAGAGTTGTTTTTTTTTCAAATTTACACAAAAAGTATAATATTTACGTTAAAAATTAATGTAATATGACAGAAGTTCGTGAAACGATGCTGTACTAATTCGAAAAAAGAAAAAAAACTTGTTTTAAATCTTCCTAAGCAATGACATTATGGTGTCAAACTGACCTTGATTCAAACGCACACTATTCAGAGGATTTACTTCAAATCTGCTGTTTCTTCTTTTTAAAGTAAGACCGTATGGCAATCAATAGCAATAACTATCAATATTTTTTTATTTTATAACTCCTCACTCAAAGAAGTTATCAACTCTGATACCGCAACTGTCCCTAAGTGTGGCACCTACCCGCGACCAGGTCGCCTAGCGTGGCCGTAGCCTAAATACGAAATTTCAAATCAACTTCTACTACGTCTACCCAAGATTTGGTAATAATTAAATAGTAACATATACCAAAGAGTTGGTTTAAACTTGGGTTTGAAATGTATAACTTAATTTTTGAAATTCGCTCAACTACGTCATCTTTTCAGCTGCGAGAACGAATTATTAGCGAATTTCCATAGGAAAAATGAGCTATTGCAGTGGCCCTTATGGTGAGACCCAAGGTCGGGAGTAGCAAATGAGCACAGATCATGGTCCCCAGAACACGTTTTGGGGTGTCATTAAAATTCATATATATATATGTATATATGTGTTCGCACTCTAGCGGCCACATTTTAAGTCCGATTTTTTTCAAATTTGGTACACATGTTGGTTGTATATGTCGCTCGGATGAGTTCGTTAGCCAAAAAATCCAACAACCGGAAGTAAGTTTTTTGACAGGAAGTAACTATTTTTTGAGATTTTTACTACTAGAATGAAATTTAGAGTTTTTTCTAAAAATATAAATGTAGGATGTTATTCTGCACATTTTGTTTTTTTACGCGACCTTATAGCTCACTTGGTTCCCCCAAAATCGATCAAAACGTAAAATACCATAAAAGTACCCGGTTCGAAGCCAAGTGCAAACTCGCGAAGCCACTAGGCGCAAAGAAATTCTACTAATGTATTGCGTACACACAGAAAGCTGTTCAACGCCTTCGTGAGTTGACCTATTTCCCAAATTGTTGGTTGAAACTCTAAAACATAGGTTTATAAACTTAATTTTGGAAATTTGCTCAACTCACGTCAGCGGTCCAGCTGCGTGGTCGAATTATTTTTTATGAATTCGCGGTTCTTTAGATTATTGTAAAAACCGTCGACCACTTTGGAACCGAACAACTAAGAGGTATATTATATCCATCGAATTTTCATTCCTTCGGTGCGGATTGCCGTTAAAGAGATTTTGCGATAATTTGTTATTTATATAGATTGGAATTTTTTTACAATTTTAAAACAATTTAATTATTAAAATGGTTTGTAAGTACACGTATTTCATTTCCTAATGTTCTGTTGTACTATTAGGAAAATGCATACATTCACGCAGTAATTTGATTTGAAAATAAATTAATATTTGAAATTTGTATTCTTAAAACAAATAGTGTTACTCTTGTAACCATTAGGAGCATGTTGTGTGTTTACATCAGGTGGGAGTAACAAAACAAAATATAAATAATATAAAACTAATTACATTTCTAGTAATTTTATTTCTTTTGACGATCGTTTGCATTTACAAAGCCATATTTTCTATTCGTCTGTATCTGCCACCTTAGCACCAGTTCCTATTTTGACTAGATATCCATTGAAATGATTGACCTTGTCATTCAGTGCTGCCTTCTTCCAGTCGGCTACTGTCATCTTGTAATTTGACTTGGAAAAGACGTATCTTATGTCGTCACCAGAATCTAACCAAGAACAGAGTTAAGAAAAGAGTGAAAATACATTTGAAATTTTTTATTATATTAATTTTACTTACGATAACTCTTTAGTAATTCAATGCAAATATATTCACTGACATTAATTAATTGATTGCCCCCCCCCCCCGTTACAAGAATGGCGCCTCCTCAAAAAAAGTCGCAACTTGTCGGCTCTAGATGAACACTCTCCACTTGTAAACAATCCCACCCCACGGTCTTTTATATAACTAATTAGACATTATTTTTACTCTAACTTGAAATGAAAGTAAATTAATTTAAGTTTATGGCATTATTTACATAACCAAACTATCTGTTGGTAGCATTGTAATTAAATAGGCCAATGCTATGAAGTACATACTCAAAAGAACGCGCAAGCTATAAGTGTAAACTAATTTATCATCAAAAAAGACTACAACTTTAAACATTAAGGTTTATTATTTACAAAAAAGTTTTTATAATTACATTTATTTAAAACCTCTTCTTTTCATTGTGTGAAAATACTTGCGTGTAAGGTCGATAGCACGAGGGCGGGCTTATACTTTGAAGGTGGGTGATTATAATTAGCGTCTATCTGACGTTGATGACGTTGGTAGACACACCATTGGCTAGGCGCATATTGAGATGACATGATCGCGCCACACGCGTCGCGTTGGGGAACGCATATTACAACGCAGTTGCTCCCAACTCTCGCCCAGTAGACACGTGTATTTTAAGTCATTTTATTTTTTATGTTTAAAATTAATGATTCACAGAGGGAACAGCTTCTACTAGCAGCAAAAAATGGAAAATTCCATAAAATTTACGCCAGTTTAGATTTTAACCTCGGGCAAAAACACTATTTTAACTGTTGTAAAAATGAATATAAGTTGCAGGAAATAAAATGGGCATTTAAGTGAAGAGCCGAATTAATTCATTTAAATTTAAAACCGTGGGTTGAAGGGAGAAATTATCTTTGTTCGTTATGTAATATGGGAGTAAACGAAGACGTTTACCATTTTGTGGCAGAATGCCCGATATTGGTGCAACATAGAAAATCTTATCTGGGTAAAGAAAGATTATCGATGTCAGAGTTCAAGGACTTTATGAATGGTAAGGATTGGGGAGTATTATGTAAATATCTTGAACAAGCATGGCATTATAGATGGGCATTGATAAAATAATTTAACTTTTAATAACACTTTTAGGTTGCGATCGCTGATCTTTATTGTTATTAGGAATTTAATATCTGTACTCATTTCTGATCAAACTTGTATTTATGTGTGTATTGATAATTTTTGTTTGTTTAAGTAAGTGTAAGTTCATAGTTCTGTGGCTATTAATTAATAAATTATTGTTAGTTGTTGCCAACCTAGCAGACGGCTGAAAGCCATGCTAGACTGTATGTTAGAAGACGTTATAATTTTGTAAAGTAAAGTAATAAAGCATATGTTATTATTATTATTATTATTAATGATTCACCGATAAAACTACATTTAAAGATCTAACCTAATTTAAAATGACTTCAGAGTTACTAAAATTACTTGCTGTTTTTACTAACTACTTCCGGATGAACCGAAACTCACAGAAGTGCACGGTATGATACATATTATGTTATTTCTATGTACATAACTTAAAAATTTTCACTTCTTAATTTATGACTTTATGAAGACATATTTTTTAAATTTTTACGGGGTTAATGTCAAACGCCAATTATTTTGTTACAAATTATTTCATATTAAAATGCAGAGATCATATAAAACACAGTTTTAATTCATTAACAAAAAATATTGATTAAACAATTCAATGGACATATTATATATTTATTAAAAATTACTTTTTTAAATGTTTAGTGAAAATTTAGCTTTATTATTCCAATTTTATTTTCAACATTATTTAAACTTATCAGGCCTGTTTAACATTATTAAACATTATTTAACTATCTGCTTTTTCTGGATGGGCCAACATCTATAAAATGTGATAATGGAAAATACACAACTGGACACCAAAACCCTAAAGCGACAATAGAGTACTGAACTCGTGAGACATGACCGACGTGCCACGCGAGTCGCTCTGCGTAGCGTACATTACCAATATGGGCTAATCCATTCATTTACGTATGTTACACAAAGTCGTGCTGAGCCGCGTCCCAATATGCGCCTAGAATAACACCTGGTGGTTATACATTTACGTCAATGAAATACATTTGTTTGATGGGGAAGGAAATAGTTCGCTTATTATTTGGGCTTCGACCCTCAAAGTGATTTTAAAGTGTTTTTGATGATTTTCAGTGTGTTCTTACTGTGATTATACTAATAAAATTTTTCGTGTTGCGGATAAACAGGTAAACTTGAAGTTTTTGGAGTCGAAGCCACCCATTTCATCTATCCTCGCCCTCTAGGTGGGGAGTATTCCTGTTTATCAATTAGTTTCAATGAGGGAGGTGCAAGCTCCACGAGCTGAAGCCCGGGCAACGTCTGCTTGCAGACGGCTGATAGCCCCATCCCCTAGCGGCAGCATTTCCATCCTTTGCATACCCCTTTTTCTCCCCAACACTTCCCAGTAAGTAAAACCTCTGAGGAGGTCTGGGTAAGTTGCACGTTTCGATTTTAGTCATAGATTGCATGCCATTTTAGCAACGAATTCGCATTTTATTTTCGGACGTAGTACATCTTAGTTTTTGTATTTCCATATTTTATTCGAGTCACCCTAGTTTTTACATTTTAGTGTAGTGTCAGATATGTGGATTTCTTCTTGACTGGTTCGGATTGAGAAGGGCTGGTTTGGGAGGGGCTGTGGTTAGGGCTGAGGTATCTATTCGACCAACTATTATTGGGTTCCTCGATATCGGCAGGCTTTCGATTTTTTCTTCCTTCTGTGTTTGCACGTACAAAATGAGTAGAATCACGAGATCCCCTCCTGGAGGAGGTGCCCCAGTATTGGATCTACCTAGGAGAGGTTCTATGGGAGTAGTGGTAGATGATAAAGATGATACAGATGACCAATCCAAAAAGAGGAACTTGAGCTCTGGAGATGAGGAGTTTGAGGAGGATTCCAAGGCGAAAAGGAGACGGCGTGAGTTGGTTTAGGAATGGTCTAAGCTGGTGGAACCAGATGCGCTGGCTCCTGATGAGAAGGTGGACGAGGTGACCAACACGCTCTATTACTTAATAGCTGGGTGCAAGCTCTCCAGAGTAATGGGAGGGAAGATATATAAACAATTTAGTAGACTCTTGAAAGTGTTACAAGTGAAACAGGAAGCAATATCGCTCCTTCAGGGAGAATTGACAGAAGTAAGAAGGCAGCTGAGTTGTAGAGTTGAACATCAGTGTGGAGGACATACGGAACGGAGGACCTTTTCTAAGGCGTTGAAGACTTACCGGTGGTGAATAGATTTGGGGTTAAGCTGGCCCCCTACCCTGACAAGGTGATTGTTAGGGGGGAGCCGGGGGACACCTCCATAAAGGAGAAGCTTCAGACGATCTTGAAGCCCAGCAGAGATGGCTTGCAGGTGAGGAATGTGATTGCCCGGAGTACTGGGGAGGTGTTTGTTTTTCTTGGAAACGAGTCCTCTAAGAAAAAGTTCCTGGAGAGTAAGGAGATAACTAGTCAAGGCATGACGGTGGAGGAAGGAAGAGGACGGCGTTCAAGAATTATATTATATGGAGTTGATAAAGATATGGACTTGGAGAGGGAGATTCGCATTCAGAACTTCCCGGAGATTGAGGAGACTGCTTTCAAGAAGTCATTTAAGTTATGTTTTAAAACTGGGCGAAGAGATGGAAGTGACGTTAACTGGGTAGCGGAGTTGGACCCGGTTATACGAAATAAACTTAGAAGTGATGGAAAGCTCTTCGTTGGCTGGAGATCAATTAGGGTTGCGGACTTCATAGCTGTCACCAGGTGTTTCAAGTGCCAACAACTTGGCCACATAGCGGCTCACTGCAGATCTGAGGGGGATGTGTGTCGTCACTGTGGAGAAACCGGACATAAGCAGAGAGAGTGTCCAAAGAGTGAGGATCCGCCTGTATGTGTCAGCTGTAGACACAATAAAATGGAGTATAAGCATAAAGGGTCTGACAGGGTTTGCCAATCATATAGGAGAGCGATGGAGGCGTTAGTACGTAGCACCGACTATGGCGGTTAAAAAGCAGGCATTAAAGATAGGCCAGATCAACTTGGGGAGAGGCTCCCGGGCTGCGGATTTTATGAGGCCGGTGGCTGAGGAGCTAGCCCTGGATGTAATTCTAATCCAGGAGCCGTATACTGTGGCGTCAAAAGTACGAGGGTTCCCAACTAGATCGTGGATTGTCTGCGGCGGTGGTAACGAAGTATGGGCTGCAGCGGTCGTACTTAATGAAGATCTTGATGTCACTGTGCTATCACAGTTCACCACATCGCATATAGTTTTGCTCGAGATAGGTAGACGTTGTCTATTAGTGTCGGCATATTGTCAGTTTTCTATGCCGCTGGAGGGTTACTTAGAGACCATTGAGGAATTGGTGAGAGGCAATCCCGGTAAGAACACATCATTGGAATGGATGCTAACTCGCATTCTCTACAGTGGTTCAGCAGGGAGCCTGATGACAAGGGAGAGTTGTTGGAGGAGTTTATCGCAATGTTGAGGCTGGAGATACTAAACGTGGTGGGTCAGCCCTGCACGTTTAATACATGCAGGGCAGAATATAACATCAATGTCACTCTTACAACCTGTGGCGCTTCCTCGAGAGTGTTGAATTGGATGGTACACGAGGATAAGTCACTCAGCGACCACCGGTTAATTACCTATGAGTGGAAAACGTCTGGTGCTACTGCTAGGGTGGAGAGAGGAGTTGCGAATGGCCTAAATTGGAGAATGGCTGATTGGGAAGCCCTGTTTTATTCTGCCGTCGAGAGTAAGGCTATCTTGGACGGCAAGGACGGAGGTGTCAGCTTAATGGTAAAGATTCTGGACCGATGGGTGAGAGGTGTGATCGTGGGCAACGTCCCGAGGAAGGTGACTCGGGGCCTCAACACTGTTGGATGGTGGAGTGTTGAGGTACAACAGAAGCGTGCGGAGTACAGTAGGGCGAGAAGGAGGCTGTATGGCATTAGGAGGAGAGGAGGTGATTTGGATCTCCTTGGGGCCGCTGTGGAACATGTTCGAAGATCCCGGAACAAATTGAACCTCACAATTTGAAGGGAAAAGAGAAGATCATGGGCGACCTTTTTCAACAACAACTCCGCAGACTCTTAGGGATGTGTGACTAAGCTGGCTATGGGGAAAATCAGGACGAAGGAGGTGCTGTCTACTGTTAAGGTCAATGGAGTATACACCGAGGGGACAGAGGACACTATTGAAGCATTGATGGATGTTCTCGTGCCACGGGATAACGTCGAGGATGATACTCCTTTAGACAAGGAAATTAGAATAAGAACAAGATCTGACCCCTCTACTCTTCCTTTGGGAGAGGACGAGGTGGAGTTTTCCGTGGACGAAGTCCAATCTGCCCTCGAGAGAATGAAACCAAGGAAGGCTCCAGGAGTGGATGGTGTTCCTCTGGAGTTCTGGCTTAACATGTGGCCAGTTGTAGGAAGCTTTATAATGAGGTTATTTAACGCGTGACTCAGGGAGAGAGTGTTTCCACGGAGGTGGAAAGTGGCTCTGATTAGGTTATTGCTAAAAGGAGTTGACAGATCTCGTCAAGAGATTAAATCGTATAGACCGATTGTTTTGCTGCCCGTCATCGGTAAGTGGTTGGAGAAGGTGCTGGTGGAGAGATTGATTATGTTCGTGTAGGGAGAGGGGCCTCTCTCTGAGCATCAATATGGTTTTAGAAGGGGAAGATCGACCGAGGACGCCATATGCAGAGTGAAAAATCTTTGCATGGAAACAGAAGTGAAATATTGTGGGATTTGAGACATCCAAGGAGCGTTTGATAACGCCTTGGCCGGCTATCCTTGGTAAGCTATTGCTCTGGAGCTGCCCGAAGAACTTGTATAGGCTCGTTGCTGCTTACTGCAGCGACAGATTTGCCGTGGTGCAGACCAGAACAGGGGATATCAAGAGAGAGAGGGCACTAGAGGGTGCCCGCAAGGCTCTATGTTGGGACCACTCTTGTGGGTGGTTCTGTTTGATGGAGTACTCAGGATCGATCTTCCAGATGGATGTGTGAGTACAGCTTATGCGGACCACGTGGCGGTATATATTAGGGAAGATTCTAGATCTGAGTTGGAGCGTAAGTGCAGTGAAGTCCTTGAAGCCTACACGGAACGGTGCAGGAGCGCACACCTCAAGATTGCCGTAGGGAAGACTCAGCTATTAATTGCTAAAGGAATCTTGCAAAGGAGCCCTATTGTGCGGCTCGATGGGGAAAAAGTTAAGGTTGTTGTAACGCTGAGATACTTGGGAGATGCCCTAGATAGAGGATGCGGTTCAACGAGCATGTAAAGGAAGTGAGCAGGAGGACTAAGGATCTTTTCTTTAAGATTAGGAGAGTTGTGAAAAGGAAATATGGACTATCTTGGTGGGCACTCAATATAATCTACAAGGGAGTGTTTGAGGCCATAAGGACATGGCAGGCAAGATGGTCGTGCTCCGAGAAAGGATTTGTAACGAGATGATGGTTCCCAAACATCAAAGAGAGACTTGCGATTAAATACATCCAGCTGGATAGTTGTACCACTCAATTCTTAACGGGACACGGCTTCTTTGCAGAGAAATTAAGAACATTTGGTCTTAGGTTGGACGGGCGTAGTTACTGTGGTCTCCCTTAGGATGCCCTGCACGTACTAACTACCTGCCCTCTCCTTGAAGACCTAAGGAGGAATTGGAAGGTAGGTGGACACCAAATAAATGGTTGCTCGTTGACGAAGAGGGATATATGGAAGGAGGTAGTAGCGTTTATGAAATTGGCCGCAGAGTACATGGAATTGCCAAGAGAATAATGTAAGACCCTAGTGCATTATTAGTATTATTATTAGTATATTAGTTTATAGATTAATGTTTTTGCACTACATTAAATAAGACGTTCGAGTCTTCAAAAATAGTGTCAAACACAGAAGAAAAAAAAGTTCGCTTATTAATTACTAAAGAATAGCAGGCATTATTGTTAACTGCTAGTAAGCAGATGGCGCAACCATTATGATTACGGTTTCAGACATATGATCCGTGGTTATATTAATTATGGAACTGTTTTATTAAGATATCTTAGTGAAATATTGTTCTAGTAAAATTTATTTTGATTATAATGTGTACATTATATTTGTTTTAATTTCTTTTATATATTTTTTTAGTGCCCGGGTCTCTGCGCCCCTTGACCTACGTTTTTACCGTTGGACAGCGTGGGAAGTGTTGGTACATGGGCTGCGATCACTATCACGACGCTTTAACATCGTTTGTTTTCATTATTTCTAATATTGGAATATGATATGGAAATGTAAATCCATTGTTAAGTTTCAGTTATTTAAGTATGTAAATATTTAATTCTATGTTGTCCCTCAATAACGCGATATTTTTAGCTACCTTACGCATTATTAACCTAAATAAAACACAATGCCCTCTAAAAGAAAATCTTTAGCAGTTAAAGCTAAAGAAAATAAAAATAAAACGAGAACTAGAAACCCCAGAATCGTGGAAATTGAAAAATAATGTTTCACTGGCTAAACCTTCTGTTTACTTCCTTACTGGCACACTATTTTTAACCTAAGCTCAAAACCACATTTGTTGTTTCAACGAGCGAGGTCTACTGTTTACATTACTACAAGTTTAATTGCATTACAAACACTCAATGATTTGGTTCCATAATTTATAAACACTCCACAGAACTA
>JAGFPH010004034.1:0-13808 GCA_018207615.1 Philaenus spumarius | reverse complement strand
ATTCCGGCTTCGTACTTGTATTGGTCGCCAATAAACTAAAAAAAAAAAAAAATAACAGAACTAACAATAAAACAAACGTACAAAGCAAAACTGAAGCTTTATAATAAGAAATAGACAGATGTATATGCACTAATAGTTTTAAATAATTTAAATTGTAATCATAATGGGAATGAATTTTTGAAAGTTATAAGATTTGTATGGCTCAAGTGAGTAAAATTATTATTATTATAGAAATTAATTTATAAATTGTTGGATTTTATTAACAACTACATATTAGTGTAGGTAACCTAGTATAAGAGTGCCTGTTTTAAACGTACATTTTCAAACTTGAAGGCGGGGTCACCCGTGAGAGGACGGCACTCTGAAGTGTCGATATCTGCCACAGCTGCACCGACGCAAAGGGTGACGAACAGTAGTACAAACATTTTCATTCTGTGAAGTCTGTAATAAAACACATTACATTGTACCTCATATTTTAACAACCCTTGTAGACTACAATAATACTATTAGTTTATCAAAATCTATGTATGTGTTTATCGTTTAATTACTAAAATAGTTTTAAAGCAATTGACTTTGTACTTCCTGATTTTATCTATTATTCAGTAAAGTAATTTTTCTTGTACTGTCAACTATAAATGATTCCATTTCCCTTCTACTGGTCAATATTTGGATTTACAATACCACTGAAAATCCTAAATATCTCATAATAATTTTCTAAGTAAATTTTTTTTCAAAATTAGGCCTATGATTCAAAGTTTATCTATGATTATTGAAAAAGAAAACTGTCTCGAACACTTACACAAAACTACAATAAAATTGTATTTTATTTTTTGTACTCAGGGCTTAATTTCTAAATGTAGAAGTACCGGTGCTCCGACGTGCCGGGAGGGATGGGAACATTTTTGAAAAATGCACTCAAATTGTGTTTTTACCGCATCTGAGCATGTTTAGAAGCAAAACGTTTTAAAATCTAAAGAATAAAAAGTTAAATAAATCGGTTTAAATTTCACGTTATAATTGCAACTATAATTTTTTCAAATGAATGATGCATCCAAATTTATAAAATAACTAGAGGGCTCCGCCCCCTGCTCGCTTCGCTCGCCAACCTCCGCGGTGAACGCAAACAGATTACCAATTATCAAACAAAGTTGTCAATCATGTATAACAATTTATTTTTACTGTAAAGAGGCTGTTCAGCCATTATACGTAACTATTTAAATTGCGAGTGTTATTAAATATTGTCTTTTCTATAAAACACTTAGATATAAGTGCAAAATTTTCAGTTCTCCAGCTTTAAGGAAAGTATAACAATGAACTTTTTTTTATAGGGATTGTTACTGCATTTTTACCCCTTAGCGACAAAATGTAAATCTATGATACTTTTCCTATGTACCTTGTAAGTAATGAATGTACACATTTTCAGTTCACTAACTTAAGGAAAATATAACAATTATTTTTATTGTTATAAGGGTTGTTATCACATTTTCAACCCTGAGCAGCACGCGATAAAATGCAAATCTATTTTAATTTTTGTATGTACCTTGTAAGAAGTAAAAGTAACAAATTTAGCTCTCTAGCAATAAAATAATTAATATTTCAATTGTTTCAACCCTTTAGGGGTTGTTTCAACCCTTAAATCAAAATTAATTCTAGCCTAAATTACTCAGGGATAGTGTAGCTTTTTATTAGTAAAACTATATTTGTTTTCAATCGGTTCAGTAGTTCCAGAGATTACCTCCTACATACATACAAACAAACAAAAAACAAAGAAACAAACTTTACCTCTGTACAATATTAGTATAAAAGAAAGATATCATGTTTAGAAATTCTTCAATAAAAACACTTCCTCAAAACGTAGATGTAATTTTATGAATGTTTGCGATATCGTTGTTTTTATTTTTATCGATGCCTGAATGCCTTCCTTCCGACAACCAAGATTTCACACGGAGTTCAGGTTTATAGTCGTAAATAACTCTATCCACCTAATACAGTCAATTTGTGCTCAAAAAAGCCCCTCGCGGGAAAGTTTTGGGGTTGTTTTGATTTGATCCATTATATATGTTTTTTGGGGTGCTGAATCTGAATCTGAGGTTTGCCTACAAAATTTCGTGACGCAACATTGAACAAATTACAAAAGAATAGGTAAAACACCTAATTTTTGAGCGGGCTTCCTCTTATAACTCGAGAAATATCAACTTTTCATAAATAACCTTCCTATTCAAAATGAAAGAACATAAAATTTCCTACAAATTTTACAATTTAGGTTTTCTTTTACGACGATCAGTTCGGGCTCAAGCGCTAGTTGAAAATTATCGTATTTCGGCTGTCTCCGCAAAAACCCACTTTTCACGCCAAAACTCGAATTTATTATTAAATTGTCTTCTAATTTTAAGTTGAATACAATATATTCTGCCACCTCCAGTAATAATAAAAAAATTAAAAAATGTAATATACCACGTTTTTAAAACAAACTAAAAAGTATAAAATAATTTCTCCAACCTCATACAGATTTATAAGCCATACAGATTCCCAACCTTAACAGATTGTTCTGAAAATTTGTAATTGTGAATAGCTATGAAAATACTTGTAAGGTTAAAAACGAAAAAGTGGGACGCTTGCAATAGATAATTGAGGCATGAATAGTTCACCTAAGTCACTAGCAATTTTATTTACTGCAAATGATTTGAACTTTTCTGTGAGTTTTCTACACTTCTTACTATTATCTATTGCAAACGCCCAATTTTTTTTAATCTTGCAAGTATTTTCATAGCTATTAAAAATTCAGAATCAAAATTTTCAGGACAAACTGCATGGGGTTATAAAACTGTATGGCTAGGAGAAAAACATTGTATACTTTTAATCCGTTTTAAAAACTTGGTATGTTAAAAATTTTGTTAGTTCAATAATATTTTCAGCTTTTTAGTCTTCATTTCTGAGCTATATAAAGTTTCAAATCTCTAGCTCTTTTAGAACATGAAATCTCATGTCTGGCCTCGCTTACGCAAGGGCAGTACAACCTCATATGTTGGCTCACAGAAATTTGGCCCAAATATTGATTCATTAAATGGCCCTGTCGCCAACAATGGTGGATCAATTGAATGCGATCTTGTGCAATATGGACAGAACAGTGATTCTTTAAAATGGTTTGAAGAAGATTGTGTAAGATGTGCAAGAAGAATTCAAAACTAAGCTTCAACTGATGGCAGAACGTAGCCCCACTGCCAAGCTCTGGGTTGTTTATTGTGAAATAGGGACTTTGATTGAAAGCACCTTATTGAAGCAGCAACTGGGATCTACACCTCCAAAATCTAGCTTGTACAGGGCTTTAGCACCGACTGAACATTCGGACTTGAAAAATGTAAAATTTGCCATCGGTGGAAGGTTTTTGTTACTCCGTGTCAAAAGGCACCACGGCCAGACATATGCAGACCTTTCCTGCAGTTATGTATCATACGTCAAGTCAGACTATAAATCAAATTCCGTCGTTCTTTTCGATGGCTACCCTATCGAAGATTGTGAATGAACCAAGAACATATGACTGTTGAGAAGAGCACAAAGAAAACAACCTGCTTCAATATCATTTATAGAACCGATGGTCCACTCTGTCTCGCAGGAGAGTTTCCTCCAAACTCAAAAACAAATGAGCAGGTTAATATCTATGCTAATATAAAATCTGATGATGTAAAAATTGATTCACAGCAAGCTGTGGAGGATGCTGATATCCTAATTATCATAAAAGCTCAAAAATTATTATGTTGGCACTGTCAAATAAATATGTCGCAATGATGGGGAAAGATTTGATGTGGCAATAAATATGTGGCCTTTTGGTGATTTTGATTTGCCTGTGTAGCCCTGATACAAAGAATGTCTTCTTTTGATATTTTGCAAATCATCATTTTCCATTTGCATGAGATAAGCCCCCCCCCCCCCCCACCCCCCCAGTTTGGTAATTTTTCTACAAAACATACTTTCATCTCAACTTGAGTTGTTATTTTCCCACCACCTTTTCATTTCCAGATGAACACCCCCGAACTTGTGCCGTTACCCGCCACGTGAAAAAAACCCTCAAACGACTTTAAATTGACCATTATTATATGTAATTTAAAAAACAATTACGTGTACCTTCTTATATACGATCTAAATAAGAAATATATGCAGAGAAGTGGAAGGAATTCACTAATTTACAGCCTTTAACAATAAACTAAAAATTTGGAGTGAAAAGTGGGTTTTTGGGGAGACAGCCGAAATATGCAAATTTTCTCTTGGCGCTCGAGCCCCAACGGTTTGTCGGGGGAAAAAACCTAAGGGACGAAATTTGTAGGAAATTTTATGTACTTTCTTTTTTAATAGGAACTTTATGTACAAAAAGTTGATAGTTTTCGAGTTATAAGCAACAAACCGCCAAAACATGAGATTTTTTACACCTTTTTGCATTTTTTAAAATGTTGCGTCACGAAATTTTGTAGGCAAACCTCAGATTCAGATTCAACACTCAAAATAACATATAACATGGAAGAAACTAAAACTACACCTAAACTTTCTTGCAAAAAACACAATTTGACTGGATTATCCAGCCTTGGCACCTGACGGATTATTAGACCCTTTACTTTCACAGGCGCACTCACAAGCGCCTGGGTATGACCAGCCCGACTAGGCAGATGACTCAACACTGGGGAGTCCAGTAAGCAATTGCTGATTTGATAAATCACAAATTTTAACAACTTTAAATGTCGTATTTGAAACCTTCGTTAAATTTAAAAGAAAATGACACTAAACACGACTTGATTATGATAATATATGCATAAACATAATGATTTGTTGACGACATTTTAACTCTAGAACCGGCAATGTTAACGAAAATGGATTGCAAGCATATTTTCACAAATACGCCAAATATAGTAATTATATAGCAATCCAAAAGTTTTCTATGCCTTTTTTGTACAGAAAGGTTCAAATAATTCATATATGCAATTAAAAAAAAATTATGTAAAATTGTAAAAGTTATTGACCCAAGAAACAAAAATGTTCAGCAACGAAAGGAAAAAGTTCAACTTTAGGCCTACATAAAAAGAAGTAAACATTTTTTGTAATTTTTTCATAAGTGTAAAAAGTTTCGTAATTTAGTTCTAAATAGAATTGTATAAAAATATTTATCAATTTCAAATTTCGTATTTTGAAAACCACTGTTTTTATGTTCCTATGCTTTGCTGTTACTTTTAGGAATAAAAAGTCCGTTACAAATATTGTAGATATACAATTTATTATTTGTTCTAATTATACTAGATTTTTTTATTTGTCAGATTTATTTATTAATAAATAATAAACTTGTTTAAAATCACGTATAAATGTTACCAAGTGTTTGTCATGCAAATATTGCAGATATACAATTTAATATTTGATCTAATTATACTAGATTTTTTTATTTGTCAGATTCACTTATTAATAAATAATAAACTTGTTTAAAATCACAGGACTTATGCGTTTTTCTAAAAAGAAACCTCTTTGTTTGGACTAATTACTGTGCATTATATTATCATAATCATGCCGTGTTTGGTGTCATTTTCTTTTAAATATAACGAAGTTTTCAAATATGCCACTTAAATTTATTAAAATTTGTATTTGATCAAATCAGCAGCTGCTTACTGGACGCCTCAGTGTAGGAGTCATCTACCTGGCTGCTGGGCCAGCTGCGTTGTGTGTGCGTGTGTGTGTGTGTGTGTGTGTGTAATAGCAATGAATACAGAATACTATTAGATACTACAGTTTTCTGTATTCATTGGTAATAGTCTCCTAACCCGTCAGGTGCCACGGCTGGTGGAATAGAGTATAATCCTATAGAGAGTAATTCGCACACTGTTTTTACGCGCAAAGAACGTTTTGTGGTGAGAGTGCAAACTACGATTAAGCCGAACTACTGTCAGCAAAATATTTGTACAAAAACTAAATACGGGCCGTCTGAACACCCTGGAAGAGGGTTGGCGTTACCAGTAAAGAAATGTGAGTTGTGATATAAACTTTCTTTCCAGTACAGACCAAGTAAAGAACGGATGAACATGTTGCGTGATTTTCTCAATGCATTTGAATGAAATAGTGACAATATGCGAAATTTTAAGTGTTGTACTAAATGTCATAAGTGTTGTAATATGTGTTCATGTGTTGTTTAATGTTTGTTATTTAAAAAAAAAACTGACTCGCATTTAGATACGTGAAATAAAAGTTATTGTTTCTAAAATGCCTGAATAGATAGGCGAAACGATCGTCACCAAGTAGTAAACGAACTACAGGACGGTGAGCGGAATATACAAGAAAAGAAAGGTATTTACTTTTAAATTTATAAACTTTCTTTCTAAAGTTATATAAGTAATTATTTTTGCTACTAATGTTATAAGAATAATAATATACAGAGTGTTCCCGAACTATCTACTGATTTTTCAGTTATTATTCCTATACCAAAGAACAAACAAATTATTATCTTAAACATTTCCAAAACTCACCAGTTATCCTTAAAGCCGTTATTTTTTTTTTACAAAAATTTTTTAATTTGAGAAAAACTCTTTGTAATAAGTTGAAATTTGGTACATAGCTTTTTATGACCCAAAGACCTAATTCCAGGAAAACAAATTTTTTTACAATGTTTATTTTCAAAATTGCGGCTGTTTGAAAATTTCAAACCTAAATTACACAAAAACAGTATATTTTAACAAAAATATGCCAAAACACATTTTTTGCAGCTCTTTTGATTCCCTATTGGATGGTGCAACCGTCAAAACAATCGGATGAAGGGCAATAGTTAAGTTATGTGTAGTAATTAGTTTGATCAACCCGGCATCCTTTATCGATACAACAAATACTTCAATATTGTATGTACATTTTTTGTCATTTTATTTAATTTAGCTATTATCCTTCATCCGATTGTTTTGACAGTTACACCATCCGACAGGGAATTAAAAGGGCTGGAATAAAAGTAATCTTGACTTTTTTGTAAAAATGTACGGGTTTTGGTTAATTTAGGTTTGAAATTTTCAAACAGCCGCCATTTTGAAAATGAACATTGTAAAAGATAAATTATTTTCTTGGAATTAGATCTTTGGGTCATAAAGCCATGTACCAAATTTAAATTTATTACAAGAACCGTTCTCAAATTAAAAATTGTTATTTGTGAAAAAACAAAGTGGCGGCAGTACGGGTAACTGTTGAGTTTTGGAAATGTTTAAAATAAATTCTTTTTTGTTCTATGGTCCGGGAATACTACCTGAAAAGGTCAGTAGAGAGTTCGGGGACACTCTGTATATTCAAATCTGCTTCAAAATAAACTTTAAATCGCAGTAAAAAATACCAGAAAAAATGGAGTTCAGAAAAATACCAGAGCTGCTCTCCGGTGTGAAGTTAAGTCCTAGTTGTACTTCAAATTGAAACACTGTGAATTGCAGGCTATTTAATTAACAGCCACCGATTGTATATTTCTACTAAGCGATGGATCGATGGTTCGCAATACAGCTACTGGATTTAAAAAAATTAATTTACCATTGCTAAATTGGTGGCTACCACCACTACATAGCCCATTTTTCACAAACCGTAATTACTAGTAAGTGTATTATTTTCTGTCAAAATCAGGCACACTGATCAATTTTATATTGATTACTGAAAAATGAAAGTACGTTCGAATTAGTTTCATAATATCAAGTAATAAACACAATATTCAGTAAATTTTATTCAAAAATTGTTTAACTCTTATTTTATGTAAAACATGCAAATTTAAATAACTTAATTACCATTATTATATGAATGTATATACTTACTTACCGGCTCCCTGAACAAGACGAGATGTAACTCATTGGCTCATACAAGGCTTATATACTTCTCCCACCTGAACATGAGTAATACAAACAATATTTTTAACCCAACAGCGTCTAATGTTTAGTCAATTGCTGGAAACAAGGTCGTTTTTCTAAATTTAGTTTTACATACGGTCGTTTTTACAATTTTTTGTTTAAACGACACGTATGAAGCGGTACTTATCAAGGTTACATTTAAATATAACGCAATAACTACCAGCTGTGTCCATATTGTTTAGTATCGAAAATAACAGAACAACAGTTATTCCCAAATGCTTTGCGAAACGCTGCGTCTTTACGAATGAATTAAAATCAGATAATATTTTAATCTATAAATGAAGTATTCGGTGTATTAAATACATTTGATTTATTTTACAAAACTTTCAAAACTTATGTTGTACAGGGTGTCCAGCTTCGACTTTACGGGGTTATTTGTCAGCTAAAAACAAACAAAAATAAACGGTACCAGAAACTGGCACACACTTTCTCACAAAAATATTTAAATTACTAAACAGATTCACTGTGACTTCATAATATTGTAGGTGGGTACTAGAGGTGATTTATTAAAGTAGGAGTTTAAGGGTCTGCTCCAGTAAACGAGAAAGCGACCGGAAACGCAACCGCTTCTCACTGTATCCCTATCTAAACAGTGCCATTTCTTGCAGCTGAACGCTTTGACATTGCCTCATTTCAAACCATTTTATAAGTCTATCTTTTGTAGGCTAATTGAGCGTTGAAAAAAAACTGAATATCCTTTATAAAATTTCGGATCCGGCTTGCAAATTATTTTTCATTATTTATTGTGTTAGGAAAAAAATTCAAACTTTGTACTTACAAAATGTCAATTACATAACAAATCAAAAGCATTTAAAACAAATTTTGATTGCAAGACGGATGCGTATTGTGACTGTGCTTAAAATGAGACCTTGCAAACAATTTTATGATAAAAAGTAAACGAAATAAATGGTTTGAATTGTTCTTATGGGATAAAAATAAGATGGCCGCCACTACAGCAGACCATTAACTAATAAATATAATTATTATTATCTAGAGAGAAAACTATTCGATCGATTTCGAACAAATTTGCACCAAACACGTTAATTAGGCTTATATAGATGTATGAAAAAAGGTTTTGAAACCCCCCCCCTTTTATGGTTAAAAAACCCCCAAAAATAAGTTATTATTATTATTAGCTAAACGAGAATTTTTAGAAAGATACGGGTTTTTGCATATGGTAGCGTACATTAAAGGCTACAAATAAGCCAAATTTTATCCACATCGTTAGAGCCGTTTTTTTATAAAAAATAACAACAATTTTTTGGGTTTTTTTTTGTGCCAATAAGGGGGTTGTTTAAAAAAAAAATTCAAAACCGTTTTTCGTGCATCTATACAGGCCTACTTGACATGTTTGGTGTTTGGTAATACAGACATACAGAAAGACTGTATTGCAGAGAATGTTTGGTGCAAATTTGTTTGAAATCGATCGAATAGTTTTCGCTCTAGCTTTGTATAAAAATCTCAACATCGATTTTTTTTGCGATCACTATACTTTCTCTATACTATGGTATAAATAGTGAGAAAGTAATAATACAATATAACATGTGAAGTATCACGATCTGTTTTCTATCTGTCTGTCTGAATGTGATTCTTACAAATATCTCAGAAACGATTAAAATTGGTTTTCCTGTAACAATATGATTACAAATGGTGGCAGTTGAAAATTTTCAATTTTTAAAATACAGAAAACTGTAAAACTTACAAAAAAATTTATAAATTTGTAGACTATTTTAAGAAAAAAATAATTTTAACCGACAAGAGCATATTGTATGAGTATTTCAAGTGGGAGTAAGGAAACAACATAATATATTTCCTACACCCTGTATTTTATGTAGGAATGTAGGAAATTACTTCTGACGATCGTTTAAATTTTTCAAAGATATATTTGTTATTCGTTTACCTTAGCACCAGTTCCTATTTTGATTAGATTTCCATTGAAATGTGAGTTCTTGTCGTTTTAAAAGCGACCTTATTCCATTTAATTGTTGTCAGCTTCTGATTTCTCTTGGATAGGACGTATCTTATGTCATCACCAGTTTCTAATAAAGTACATTTCAGAAGGAGGCATTTTACATTAGCTCTTCAGGAATTAAATGAGCTATTCAATTACATTAATTTATAACACCTCAAATTTTTATAATAGGCCAATATTTAAATACTCATTTTTACTTTCTCACTATAGGCTACTATAGTACAGAGAAAGTATAGTGATCGCAAAAAAAATGGATGTTGAGAGTTTTGTGGAAATATCCGTTTTGAGACCCCCTGAGTTAAAAAAAGTGTTTTTTTACAAAATGTCTGTCTGTATGTCTGAATGTATACAAAACTAGAGAAAACTATTTTATCGATTTCGAACAAATTTGCACCAAACATGTCAATTAGGCCTGTATAGATGCACGAAAAAAGGTTTTGAAAAATATTGTAAAACAACCCCCTTTTTGGCCAAAAACCCCCCCAAAAATCAGTTATTATTTTTTATAAAAAACGGCTCTAACGATTTTGATAACATTTTGCTTATTTGTAGCCCTTAATGTACCAAATGCGAAAAACCACATCTTTCTAAAAATTGTCGTTTAACTAATAATAATAATAATAACAACTGATTTTTGGGGTTTTTTTGGCCGAAAAGTTGGTTGTTTTTCAAAACCATTTTTCATGCATCTATACAGGCCTAATTAACATGTTTGGTGCAAATTTGTTTGAAACCTTTTTTCGTGCATCTATACAGGCCTAATTGACGTGTTTGGTGCAAATTTGTTCTTTTCTCTCTAGATAATACTAATAATATTTATTAGTTAATCTCCTACTTTAATATCACCTCTCATATCCCTCATACAATTATGAAGTCACAATGAATCTGTTTGATGATTTAAATATGTTTGTGAGAAAGTATGTGCCAGTTCTTGGTACCGTTTATTTTGTTACATTTAAAATAATTGTACACAGAATTCCCCTGCCAAAAGTAAAATACAATGCTTAGAAAACGTTACTGCTAAGCGGGTTGCAGAGTAACCATTTGCAATAGTATACAAATTATACTCCAGGCAGCGCCACCAACCGGCATGGAGTTCAACAGCCATCTTGTTTTCAATTGGAATAACTTTTACGCTAGATTTAGCGTAACACACAGTTCAAGCAGCGGTAGTCACGAAATGATCTGACCTCCAGATCTGCAACTAATGTGGAGCCTCGTGGTCCTTAAAGTTAGAACTGTATTAGCAATGCATATTTTGTCCTTACAACATCTCTTAACTGCTCAGTGGCGCACCGACGGGGGTGGACGGACGGGACCTGCCCACCCCCCCCCCCCCCCCAGAAGGTCTTTTTAGTAATGTGGATTGTATTTTAAACGAATCGATCGTTGATACGTAGTCGATATTCAATTAAAAATTACATTATTTATTATTAATTTCGTGATGTGATCACGAAAAAATAATCGTTCTTTTTGAAATAAATATGATTCCTACCCTACAGAATCATGATTTCCTTACAGTGATGTTTGAGTCTCGGCGGTCTGGTTCATGAGTTGACGGTATGCGAGCGCTGATTAGTGCCGCATTGATAACGCTGAAAACCGGGCGTTAAATTCCCAAGTTATACGGGATGTTGAAAGCGTGACGTTGGTAACGTGGGTCCTGTGTTATACACAGCGTTTTTGTAGCTTTTTCAATGTTGCGTCCTTCACTTCCAAAATGGAAACCATTCAGTCATTTTGTCTAGGTGTTTCACAAATAATAGAAACACATATCAGGAGAGCTAGGCGGTGGGGTACACACCCAGTGCTTTCAAATCGTGTATCAAGCTTCAGCTATACTTACACGAGCTAAGCTTGGTCGAGCCGACCCGGTCCGTCGCGGAAATTCGTAGCAGTGGATAAATCTAACAGATCCGCACCGTTCCGACATGTGTCGGAAGGATGCGAGCGCATTCCACCTCACCACAACTACCATGAATTGCAAAATTATCATGGAGGAACAGTGGAAGAGATCGAACGTTCTTTCTGGTTTTGACCTGTGGCTATATCTGTACCCAACCCGCGTGGAGCGGAGCCGAATCGACCCGATCCGTTATGCTGTCAGAGAGTGGAAAAAATCGAATCCGCCCGTGTCGACTCGGCTGGCTCGTGTACATTTTGAAGTACACAATAATCACTTTGAAATAAATAAAAAACTACTTTCTAGTAGTTATTCTACTTTGGCCTCTCTAGTAGCTGCGCTCCATATAACTTTGTTCGGCGTTGATAGCGCCCGCGTCAATCCGCGTTGGCAACGCTCAACGTCCGGTTAACTTAAATTCGCTAGCGTTGATAACATGGTGCACAGAGTGTTTCCATTTACCCAACTAACTGACGTTAACGCGACGTTGAAAACGCGGCGCTATCAGCGCTCGTATAACGTGGCCCTAAATGGCAGCGCGCTGGGGTGCAGGCTAGACCGTCACTCAAGGTCAGTGCGGGGTGATTTGCGGAAATAATGTTTGTATTGCATTATTGTCTGACTCAAGCCCATCACCATTCACTTAAAACAAAAATATAATGTTTCAGACTTTGTGATAGGTTAAAGAACTTTCATCCGTTTAGGATTTGTTGAATATATATATATATATATATATTCTGACCTGAGCTTAGTCCCCCCCCCCCAAGCCAAATCCTCGGTGCGCCACTGTAACTGCTGATGTTTTCTGCTAACGCAAAAACGATTCCACTAATTTTCTATGCGATGTTAACTCAGACTTACCTTTAGGAACTTAACAATTTCTGTTAATATTTAAAATCAAAATGAATGGTTGTTAATTTGAGGGGTTTCTGTCAAAAACCGTGTTAGTCCAAAACACTAGTTTTCCAGAAAATACAAAAAAGTTCTTGCTTAGTTGGGTTGCACTTTCCCACCAATAAATGTTTTCTATATTAACCTTTAAATAAACTTATTAAAATTTCAGTAAAATATATTCAGTAGTTTTATTGAAAAATTATATATATATTGGACATACCCGGTTTTTGTAGAATTTTTGCAGTTTTAAAAATGATACTATTATCTAGCTCATTTATTGTCATCAATTTCAACTTTATTACCATCATTTGAATCCGATTGGTTGCCACTAATAATGTTATTATAGAAATCTTGACTTGCAGGATCATTCAAGTAGGACATGAGATTTTGCTGGTCTCTCTTTTTTGGGGGATTTATTCCTGAATTATGGTTATATAATGAAGGTATATCTAAATAGTTTTGACACTTTTGATCGCACAATATGAGTTTGCGAAGGTCCACATTATGAATTTTTAAGTTTTATTGTGTTTGAACTGTCTTCTATTTGCAACATCCTAACTTTTTTTAAATTCAGAGGGGGTTTTGGAGTCTTAAAAAAAGGACTAGTTGCAGTTGTTATGTCTTTGAAGTCATTATACTACATAATGAGGAGGGAAAATGGATTAGGTTTCTTCCTGGCACTTATTATTATATTATACCACACATTAGGCAGTTCGGCAGCTTCCAAAGTTTTCTCTTTTATACCAATCAAAGAAAAGTCTTGATCATTTGGCATATATGTATGGCCCCTTACAGGAAATATATAGGTAACTTTGGTAAATAGCTTCAAAATATGTACCAAACAAAATAAATATCGAATCATTGTTTTATTTTCGTTCTGGCCTGGGCACCCATCACTCAGTAAAACCAGGTCATTATATTCATTCGGGGCTCTGTTTAAATAATCTAATATCCATAGGCTTGTCCAGGACTTCAGTAGTGATGGTGCCAAAAATAGCTTTCTGTGGGCATAGGGTTTAAAGTACCATGCGCAAAAATACGAGGATCCGGGAAATATTTGAAAATTATTGCCTAAACATTTTTTTATACTATCTGGCAGTCATATACATTATTTTTCTTTATTCTTTATTTAGTTTGGATAAAAATG